>JABXJD010000377.1:517500-527693 GCA_013375575.1 Percina caprodes
GAGAGAGAGAGTGAGAGAGAGATCCATTCCTCTGTCTAGAGGAGGTGGATGAGAGAGAGAGAGAGAGAGAGAGATCCATACCTCTGTCTAGAGGAGGTGGACGAGAGAGAGATATAGAGAGAGAGAGAGCGAGAGAGAGAGAGATATCCATACCTCTGTCTAGAGGAGGTGGATGAGAGAGAGAGAGAGAGAGAGAGAGAGATATCCATCCCTCTGTCTAGAGGAGGTGGATGAGAGAGAGAGAGAGAGAGAGAGAGAGAGAGAGAGGGGGGGATGGGGAAGGAGGGGTGGTCTGACTGATTTCAAGAGACTGGCTCCAAAGTCGAGGTCCATCTTCCGGTAAGTCTGGTCATCTTCCATCCATCCATCTTCATCCGTCTCTCCCGTCGCAGGATCACAGTAAGTATTTTTTCATTGACTGTATTAATCCAACTGGTTAGGGTTAGGCATGTTAAACCTTAGGTTGAGTTTAGGCACAGTTCTACTCTGGGTTAAGTTTAGGGTCAGGGTTAGGTCAGGCATGTTAAGCCATGGGTTGGGTTTAGGCACAGTTCTACTCTGGGTTAAGTTTAGGTGAAGGTTAAGGTCAGGCATGTGAGACCATACGTTAGGGCCAAAACTGGGCCCGGATATGAATAAACCAAAGAAACAGACAAATTCTTCACCGTCGCCGAGCTGAAAGCGTCCCAGGTATTTAGTTTTTATTATTGTTGTACTTTCAATATTAAAAGCAATTTTTTGCTGTTAGAGATTCTCCATTTGTCTTGCTTCGTAATTAAACTTGATCTGTGGTGTGGTTGTGATTTATTGGTTTCTCTATAAGGTTGAGATTTTAACCATTTAAATAATTTTATTCTAAATAGTAGGACACATCATCAGTAGAGAACCTTGGAATCATCAGGTGTTTCGCCATTACATCTAGACACCCTCCTCCAAGGATGGCCCACCGGGGTTGATCATTTCCGCGTGTGTCCCATATCCAATTAAAGTTTTATAAGAGTTATTACAGTCTCTTTTGAAGTGCAGCAGGATATATTTTGAAGCTTGTTTGCTCTAAAGTTGATTTTTGAAAATTTGTAAAGAGAACATTTTTGACACCAAACTGCTACCATATGTCAGGGTAATTACCATTTGAAAATTGCATTACAATATTCCATGTAGAATGATCATTGCTTTTATTTAAAATAACAGTAAGTTTGACATCTATAAATTAGACAATTAACTTCGGCTTACCATCCGTTCCAATAGATGTCTGTTAACAGCATTAGAAGCATCTTATCCGTCTGGCCAGAGGATCTGGAGGCCCAGAGTCCCCGGCCAGCTTTTTGATTTGACTCCTGTGTTCCATACACCGCACAACTACAGGAGGCGCTGTTTTTATCTTCATTGATGTTAAGAGGCTGTTCCCTGAGGTCATTATTCGCGCCAGTACGTATTGCCACGGTTTCAGAGTTCAGAATTTGAAGAAAATGTTGAGGTGAGAGAAGAACACCAGGAAGGATGAGTGGAGTTCCTTGAGTACGATGATGTCAGTCTCATCTCGATACGACGACCGGAAGTAAGGGAATACTCGTTTTAGAGCGAAAAATGCTGTTAATAGCGTTTGTGGGCGTGGCTTAAGCCTTTCATGCTGTAAATTCCTTGTGAATGGTTGAGCTACTTGCAATAAAGTTTAATTTGAACCTTTAAGTCTTCTGCATCAATTAGCATAAGTCTAGTGACCATTACTCAATGAAATCCGCCGTATGCCGTAGTCTTCATCAGCTGTTTGCCTGGAGACCCGGAGTGGGCGAGGATTCTCTTCTATGAAATCCAGAACATGCCAATATCTTCATCAGCTGTTTTCCTGATGACCTGGAGTGGACGACAATTCTCTTCTACGAAGTCCAGCACATGCAAATATCTTCATCAGCTGTCTTCCTGGTGGCCTGGAGTGGGCGGCGATTCTCTTCTTGTTTGAAGAAATTTGAAGCAGAGAGAAGAAGAGGGACCGTGTCTACGGTACACACACTTCCTTGCCGGTCTAGGCATACTCTGCCTCTCTTTGCACCCCCAAAAAAAGGAAGGGGGCAAGAGATATATCAATGTACAGGAGAACCAGTCTCTTAGGGAAATCAGCCATTTTGTGGGGTGGGTAAATGCTTGTGAAAGTTATGGAGGGAAAAGGTTATCCGAGGCACTGGCTGGGTTAGGTGATGGTCGGATCCCATTAGCCTCCCCACGCGTCCGACGACTACGCAGTTGAATGGAGACTAAAGGTATGCGCGGCCGCCGCATGTCACTCACTTTCCACCCCACTAAAGCATCAACCCTAAAGGAATCCCTTAAAGGGATAACCTTCAGAGTGGTTAAAACCATACCTCTGCTACAAGTAGGTGGTGAAAGAGACCTTTCGACCATCCTCAATAAGAAAAATAAGGAGGGAGGGAGAGAAAGAGAAAGATCCATCCCTCTGTCTAGAGGAGGTGGACGAGAGAGTGTGAGAGAGAGAGAGAGAGAGAGAGAGAGAGAGAGAGAGAGAGAGAGAGAATATATCCATCCCTCTGTCTAGAGGAGGTGGACGAGAGAGAGAGAGAGAGAGAGAGAGAGAGAGAGAAAGAGATATCCATCCCTCTGTCTAGAGGAGGTGGATAGAGAGAGAGAGAGAGAGAGAGAGAGTGAGAGAGAGAGAGAGAGAGATCCATCCCTCTGTCTAGAGGAGGTGGACGAGAGAGAGAGAGAGAGAGAGTGTGTGTGAGAGAGAGAGATATATATCCATCCCTCTGTCTAGAGGAGGTGGACGAGAGAGAGAGAGAGAGAGAGAGATATCATCCCTCTGTCTAGAGGAGGTGGATGAGAGAGAGAGAGAGAGAGAGAGAGAGAGAGAGTGAGAGAGAGATCCATTCCTCTGTCTAGAGGAGGTGGATGAGAGAGAGAGAGAGAGAGAGAGATCCATACCTCTGTCTAGAGGAGGTGGACGAGAGAGAGATATAGAGAGAGAGAGAGCGAGAGAGAGAGAGAGATATCCATACCTCTGTCTAGAGGAGGTGGATGAGAGAGAGAGAGAGAGAGAGAGAGAGAGATATCCATCCCTCTGTCTAGAGGAGGTGGATGAGAGAGAGAGAGAGAGAGAGAGAGAGAGAGAGAGAGAGGGGGATGGGGAAGGAGGGGTGGTCTGACTGATTTCAAGAGACTGGCTCCAAAGTCGAGGTCCATCTTCCGGTAAGTCTGGTCATCTTCCATCCATCCATCTTCATCCGTCTCTCCCGTCGCAGGATCACAGTAAGTATTTTTTCATTGACTGTATTAATCCAACTGGTTAGGGTTAGGCATGTTAAACCTTAGGTTGAGTTTAGGCACAGTTCTACTCTGGGTTAAGTTTAGGGTCAGGGTTAGGGTCAGGCATGTTAAGCCATGGGTTGGGTTTAGGCACAGTTCTACTCTGGGTTAAGTTTAGGTGAAGGTTAAGGTCAGGCATGTGAGACCATACGTTAGGGCCAAAACTGGGCCCGGATATGAATAAACCAAAGAAACAGACAAATTCTTCACTGTCCGAGCTGAAAGCGTCCCAGGTATTTAGTTTTTATTATTGTTGTACTTTCAATATTAAAAGCAATTTTTTGCTGTTAGAGATTCTCCATTTGTCTTGCTTCGTAATTAAACTTGATCTGTGGTGTGGTTGTGATTTATTGGTTTCTCTATAAGGTTGAGATTTTAACCATTTAAATAATTTTATTCTAAATAGTAGGACACATCATCAGTAGAGAACCTTGGAATCATCAGGTGTTTCGCCATTACATCTAGACACCCTCCTCCAAGATGGCCCACCGGGCTGATCATTTCCCGCGTGTGTCCCATATCCAATTAAAGTTTTATAAGAGTTATTACAGTCTCTTTTGAAGTGCAGCAGGATATATTTTGAAGCTTGTTTGCTCTAAAGTTGATTTTTGAAAATTTGTAAAGAGAACATTTTTGACACCAAACTGCTACCATATGTCAGGGTAATTACCATTTGAAAATTGCATTACAATATTCCATGTAGAATGATCATTGCTTTTATTTAAAATAACAGTAAGTTTGACATCTATAAATTAGACAATTAACTTCGGCTTACCATCCGTTCCAATAGATGTCTGTTAACAGCATTAGAAGCATCTTATCCGTCTGGCCAGAGGATCTGGAGGCCCAGAGTCCCCGGCCAGCTTTTTGATTTGACTCCTGTGTTCCATACACCGCACAACTACAGGAGGCGCTGTTTTTATCTTCATTGATGTTAAGAGGCTGTTCCCCTGAGGTCATTATTCGCGCCAGTACGTATTGCCACGGTTTCAGAGTTCAGAATTTGAAGAAAATGTTGAGGTGAGAGAAGAACACCAGGAAGGATGAGTGGAGTTCCTTGAGTACGATGATGTCAGTCTCATCTCGATACGACGACCGGAAGTAAGGGAATACTCGTTTTTAGAGCGAAAAATGCTGTTAATAGCGTTTGTGGGCGTGGCTTAAGCCTTTCATGCTGTAAATTCCTTGTGAATGGTTGAGCTACTTGCAATAAAGTTTAATTTGAACCTTTAAGTCTTCTGCATCAATTAGCATAAGTCTAGTGACCATTACTCAATGAAATCCGCCGTATGCCGTAGTCTTCATCAGCTGTTTGCCTGGAGACCCGGAGTGGGCGAGGATTCTCTTCTATGAAATCCAGAACATGCCAATATCTTCATCAGCTGTTTTCCTGATGACCTGGAGTGGACGACAATTCTCTTCTACGAAGTCCAGCACATGCAAATATCTTCATCAGCTGTCTTCCTGGTGGCCTGGAGTGGGCGGCATTCTCTTCTTGTTTGAAGAAATTTGAAGCAGAGAGAAGAAGAGGGACCGTGTCTACGGTACACACACTTCCTTGCCGGTCTAGGCATACTCTGCCTCTCTTGCACCCCCAAAAAAAGGAAGGGGGCAAGAGATATATCAATGTACAGGAGAACCAGTCTCTTAGGGAAATCAGCCATTTTGTGGGGTGGGTAAATGCTTGTGAAAGTTATGGAGGGAAAAGGTTATCCGAGGCACTGGCTGGGTTAGGTGATGGTCGGATCCCATTAGCCTCCCCACGTCCGACGACTACGCAGTTGAATGGAGACTAAAGGTATGCGCGGCCGTCGATGTCACTCACTTTCCACTCCACTAAAGCATCAACCCTAAAGGAATCCCTTAAAGGGATAACCTTCAGAGTGGTTAAAACCATACCTCTGCTACAAGTAGGTGGTGAAAGAGACCTTTCGACCATCCTCAATAAGAAAAATAAGGAGGGAGGGAGAGAAAGAGAAAGATCCATCCCTCTGTCTAGAGGAGGTGGACGAGAGAGTGTGAGAGAGAGAGAGAGAGAGAGAGAGAGAGAGAGAGAGAGAGAGAGAAATATATCCATCCCTCTGTCTAGAGGAGGTGGACGAGAGAGAGAGAGAGAGAGAGAGAGAGAGAGAGAAAGAGATATCCATCCCTCTGTCTAGAGGAGGTGGATAAGAGAGAGAGAGAGAGAGAGAGAGAGAGAGAGTGTGAGAGAGAGAGAGAGAGAGATCCATCCCTCTGTCTAGAGGAGGTGGACGAGAGAGAGAGAGAGAGAGAGAGTGTGTGAGAGAGAGAGATATATATCCATCCCTCTGTCTAGAGGAGGTGGACGAGAGAGAGAGAGAGAGAGAGAGATATCATCCCTCTGTCTAGAGGAGGATGAGAGAGAGAGAGAGAGAGAGAGAGAGAGAGAGAGAGAGAGATCCATTCCTCTGTCTAGAGGAGGTGGATGAGAGAGAGAGAGAGAGAGAGAGATCCATACCTCTGTCTAGAGGAGGTGGACGAGAGAGAGATATAGAGAGAGAGAGAGCGAGAGAGAGAGAGAGATATCCATACCTCTGTCTAGAGGAGGTGGATGAGAGAGAGAGAGAGAGAGAGAGAGAGAGATATCCATCCCTCTGTCTAGAGGAGGTGGATGAGAGAGAGAGAGAGAGAGAGAGAGAGAGAGAGAGAGGGGGGGATGGGGAAGGAGGGGTGGTCTGACTGATTTCAAGAGACTGGCTCCAAAGTCGAGGTCCATCTTCCGGTAAGTCTGGTCATCTTCCATCCATCCATCTTCATCCGTCTCTCCCGTCGCAGGATCACAGTAAGTATTTTTCATTGACTGTATTAATCCAACTGGTTAGGTTAGGCATGTTAAACCTTAGGTTGAGTTTAGGCACAGTTCTACTCTGGGTTAAGTTTAGGGTCAGGGTTAGGTCAGGCATGTTAAGCCATGGGTTGGGTTTAGGCACAGTTCTACTCTGGGTTAAGTTTAGGTGAAGGTTAGGTCAGGCATGTGAGACCATACGTTAGGGCCAAAACTGGGCCCGGATATGAATAAACCAAAGAAACAGACAAATTCTTCACCGTCGAGCTGAAAGCGTCCCAGGTATTTAGTTTTTATTATTGTTGTACTTTCAATATTAAAAGCAATTTTTGCTGTTAGAGATTCTCCATTTGTCTTGCTTCGTAATTAAACTTGATCTGTGGTGTGGTTGTGATTTATTGGTTTCTCTATAAGGTTGAGATTTTAACCATTTAAATAATTTTATTCTAAATAGTAGGACACATCATCAGTAGAGAACCTTGGAATCATCAGGTGTTTCGCCATTACATCTAGACACCCTCCTCCAAGGGGCCCACCGTGATCATTTCCGGCGTGTGTCCCATATCCAATTAAAGTTTTATAAGAGTTATTACAGTCTCTTTTGAAGTGCAGCAGGATATATTTTGAAGCTTGTTTGCTCTAAAGTTGATTTTGAAAATTTGTAAAGAGAACATTTTGACACCAAACTGCTACCATATGTCAGGGTAATTACCATTTGAAAATTGCATTACAATATTCCATGTAGAATGATCATTGCTTTTATTTAAAATAACAGTAAGTTTGACATCTATAAATTAGACAATTAACTTCGGCTTACCATCCGTTCCAATAGATGTCTGTTAACAGCATTAGAAGCATCTTATCCGTCTGGCCAGAGGATCTGGAGGCCCAGAGTCCCCGGCCAGCTTTTTGATTTGACTCCTGTGTTCCATACACCGCACAACTACAGGAGGCGCTGTTTTTATCTTCATTGATGTTAAGAGGCTGTTCCCTGAGGTCATTATTCGCGCCAGTACGTATTGCCACGGTTTCAGAGTTCAGAATTTGAAGAAAATGTTGAGGTGAGAGAAGAACACCAGGAAGGATGAGTGGAGTTCCTTGAGTACGATGATGTCAGTCTCATCTCGATACGACGACCGAAGTAAGGGAATACTCGCTTTTAGAGCGAAAAATGCTGTTAATAGCGTTTGTGGGCGTGGCTTAAGCCTTTCATGCTGTAAATTCCCTTGTGAATGGTTGAGCTACTTGCAATAAAGTTTAATTTGAACCTTTAAGTCTTCTGCATCAATTAGCATAAGTCTAGTGACCATTACTCAATGAAATCCGTATGCCGTAGTCTTCATCAGCTGTTTGCCTGGAGACCCGGAGTGGCGAGATTCTCTTCTATGAAATCCAGAACATGCCAATATCTTCATCAGCTGTTTTCCTGATGACCTGGAGTGGACGACAATTCTCTTCTACGAAGTCCAGCACATGCAAATATCTTCATCAGCTGTCTTCCTGGTGGCCTGGAGTGGGCGGCGATTCTCTTCTTGTTTGAAGAAATTTGAAGCAGAGAGAAGAAGAGGGACCGTGTCTACGGTACACACACTTCCTTGCCGGTCTAGGCATACTCTGCCTCTCTTGCACCCCCAAAAAAAGGAAGGGGGCAAGAGATATATCAATGTACAGGAGAACCAGTCTCTTAGGGAAATCAGCCATTTTGTGGGGTGGGTAAATGCTTGTGAAAGTTATGGAGGGAAAAGGTTATCCGAGGCACTGGCTGGGTTAGGTGATGGTCGGATCCCATTAGCCTCCCCACGCGTCCGACGACTACGCAGTTGAATGGAGACTAAAGGTATGCGCGGGCCGTCGCATGTCACTCACTTTCCACTCCACTAAAGCATCAACCCTAAAGGAATCCCTTAAAGGGATAACCTTCAGAGTGGTTAAAAACCATACCTCTGCTACAAGTAGGTGGTGAAAGAGACCTTCACCATCCTCAATAAGAAAAATAAGGAGGGAGGGAGAGAAAGAGAAAGATCCATCCCTCTGTCTAGAGGAGGTGGACGAGAGAGTGTGAGAGAGAGAGAGAGAGAGAGAGAGAGAGAGAGAGAGAGAGAGAAATATATCCATCCCTCTGTCTAGAGGAGGTGGACGAGAGAGAGAGAGAGAGAGAGAGAGAGAGAGAAAGAGATATCCATCCCTCTGTCTAGAGGAGGTGGATAAGAGAGAGAGAGAGAGAGAGAGAGAGAGAGTGTGAGAGAGAGAGAGAGAGAGATCCATCCCTCTGTCTAGAGGAGGTGGACGAGAGAGAGAGAGAGAGAGAGAGTGTGTGTGAGAGAGAGAGATATATATCCATCCCTCTGTCTAGAGGAGGTGGACGAGAGAGAGAGAGAGAGAGAGAGATATCATCCCTCTGTCTAGAGGAGGTGGATGAGAGAGAGAGAGAGAGAGAGAGAGAGAGAGAGTGAGAGAGAGATCCATTCCTCTGTCTAGAGGAGGTGGATGAGAGAGAGAGAGAGAGAGAGAGATCCATACCTCTGTCTAGAGGAGGTGGACGAGAGAGAGATATAGAGAGAGAGAGAGCGAGAGAGAGAGAGATATCCATACCTCTGTCTAGAGGAGGTGGATGAGAGAGAGAGAGAGAGAGAGAGAGAGAGAGATATCCATCCCTCTGTCTAGAGGAGGTGGATGAGAGAGAGAGAGAGAGAGAGAGAGAGAGAGAGAGGGGGGGATGGGGAAGGAGGGGTGGTCTGACTGATTTCAAGAGACTGGCTCCAAAGTCGAGGTCCATCTTCCGGTAAGTCTGGTCATCTTCCATCCATCCATCTTCATCCGTCTCTCCGCCGCAGGATCACAGTAAGTATTTTTTCATTGACTGTATTAATCCAACTGGTTAGGGTTAGGCATGTTAAACCTTAGGTTGAGTTTAGGCACAGTTCTACTCTGGGTTAAGTTTAGGGTCAGGGTTAGGGTCAGGCATGTTAAGCCATGGGTTGGGTTTAGGCACAGTTCTACTCTGGGTTAAGTTTAGGGTGAAGGTTAAGGTCAGGCATGTGAGACCATACGTTAGGGCCAAAACTGGCCCGGATATGAATAAACCAAAGAAACAGACAAATTCTTCACCGTCGCCGAGCTGAAAGCGTCCCAGGTATTTAGTTTTTATTATTGTTGTACTTTCAATATTAAAAGCAATTTTTTGCTGTTAGAGATTCTCCATTTGTCTTGCTTCGTAATTAAACTTGATCTGTGGTGTGGTTGTGATTTATTGGTTTCTATAAGGTTGAGATTTTAACCATTTAAATAATTTTATTCTAAATAGTAGGACACATCATCAGTAGAGAACCTTGGAATCATCAGGTGTTTCGGCCATTACATCTAGACACCCTCCTCCAAGGGCGGCCCACCGGGGTTGATCATTTCCCGGCGTGTGTCCCATATCCAATTAAAGTTTTATAAGAGTTATTACAGTCTCTTTTGAAGTGCAGCAGGATATATTTTGAAGCTTGTTTGCTCTAAAGTTGATTTTTGAAAATTTGTAAAGAGAACATTTTTGACACCAAACTGCTACCATATGTCAGGGTAATTACCATTTGAAAATTGCATTACAATATTCCATGTAGAATGATCATTGCTTTTATTTAAAATAACAGTAAGTTTGACATCTATAAATTAGACAATTAACTTCGGCTTACCATCCGTTCCAATAGATGTCTGTTAACAGCATTAGAAGCATCTTATCCGTCTGGCCAGAGGATCTGGAGGCCCAGAGTCCCCGGCCAGCTTTTTGATTTGACTCCTGTGTTCCATACACCGCACAACTACAGGAGGCGCTGTTTTTATCTTCATTGATGTTAAGAGGCTGTTCTCTGAGGTCATTATTCGCGCTCAGTATGTATTGCCAATGGTTTCAGAGTTCAGAATTTGAAGAAAATGTTGAGGTGAGAGAAGAACACCAGGAAGGATGAGTGGAGTTCCTTGAGTACGATGATGTCAGTCCTATCTCTGATACGAATGACCGGAAGTAAGGGAATACTGCTTTAGAGCGAAAATGCTGTTAATAGCGTTTGTGGGCGTGGCTTAAGCC
>JABXJD010002892.1:0-41636 GCA_013375575.1 Percina caprodes
ATTTATTATTATTATTAGAGTTGTTCTGATACCGATACTAGAATCGTAAATGCCTTCTTTAACTGCCTAAACTCCCGGTATCGATATCTGGTCTCTGTGTATTTCTTCATGTTGTACTAAGGGTTTGCGGTAAGGGGGTGTCTATTTATCCACTTCCTCGTTTTCCTTAAAGCCTGAGTACTAGTAGTTGTACTAAGGAAGCATACTCAGATCAGGCCAGAGTCACATTCATGATTTAGTCCAGTTGGCCCTGGTTACCATTGGTTACCATTGGTTACCATTGGTTACCATTGGTTAGTGGTTACCTACATTTTGACAGATGAGTCATCCTGGACTAGTCCTGGCATGTCTCTACACAGAGCAGTGTGATTAAATCAGCTGTTACACTCAGTTTCAACATGAACATACAACACAGTGCAGCTGACTCAGCCCTGACTGGCCTTGTTTGGCACTGATAGGCCCAGCTAGGCTAGGCCAAGGCACTCTAGGCTGGTCTAGTCCTGACATGTCTGAGCAGGTCTATAAGAAGCTGCAGTTCTGATCCACTCTCACTGCACTTTATTTTTACTTTGCACAGGATGGACTGCTGATACTTCTAAGACTTTTAATTAATCTGATTCATATCCAAAACTAGGCATGCAACTAATGAGTGTTTTCATACTTGATTAATCTGTTGATTATTTTTTGGATGTATCTATTAGTTGTTTGGGCTATAAAATGTCAGAAAATGGTGAAAAATGTGGATTAGTGTTTCCCAAAGCTCAAGATGACGTCCTCAAATGTCTTGTTTTGTCCACAACTCAAAGATATCCAGTGTACTGTCACAGAGGAGAGAAGAAACTAGAAAATATTCACATCTAAGAAGCTGGAATCAGATTTTTTTTTTTCTTCCTGGTAAATGACTCAAACCGATAATCAATAATTTAAATAGTTGGCAATTATTAATCATGCATGATAGTGGAGCACAGTTCAACTTTTCAATCATTTGTGTTGGAAATAATCAGGCAAAGGGCAAAATACCCCAAATAAAGGCATTTGATTCATAAAACGCAGTCAAGGTGGACAAAGATTGTAATTGTGTGTTATTTAGGGGTGTAACGATACCAATTCAATATTATTAATTTAAAGTGAGAAAATCGATACTTGACGTCAACTTAAAGATGTGCCTTTATTTTGAAATTCCCGTCATATTCTTTATTAAAAATAGTTTTTAATTTAAGTTAATTTAATATAAAATGTGTAATTTACCCCTAATGTAAATGCCACCAAGTTTCAAACATCAGGGTTTAAAATTGCCCAAAATTGCTCATCTGTAATGCTAAAAGACGGATGATGTCAGCCACACAGTCGCTGGTTACACATCTATCTGACATTTGCTAACATTAGCAACCAGGTCTTGGAAAATAGAATTAAATTCAGTTTTCAGAAGAACCAAAAAAGCCTCTCGGATATAAAAAGCCTTTAATATCCGATTGCGGGCTGTCAGGAGACGTTGCACACTTACACTCGAAGTGCGGTTACCATGACAGTGGACAGCTGCTAGCTACAGCAGATGGGAAGCTCATTGGCAGTGCTGGAAGTAAAAGTACTAATACCACACTGTGAAAATACTCTGGTAAAAATCCTGCGTTGAAAATGTTACTTAAGTAAAAGTGTGTAAGTATCCTAAGAAATATGTACTTAAAGTACTCAATGCAGAAAACTCCCATTTTAGAAACTGGAAACAATCCAAACAGTGTAATGGTCGATTGTTTCTAAACTATTGGCTAGTTTAATTTATAATAAAACATTGTGTTTTATAAATTACATGTGTTTTTGCTTGCAAAAATCTTAACTTGTAAAGCACCTTAGCAGTTAAAGCTGTCAGATGATTGTACTGGAGTAAAAGTACAATATTTCTCTCTGAAATGTAGCGGAGTAGAAGTAGAAAGTTGCATGAAAAGACTCAAGTAAAGTACAAGTACCTCAAATTTGTACTTAAGTAGAGTAGATGAGTAAATGTACTTAGTTGCATTCCACCACTGTGCATTGGTTAACCCATTCATGCGTTTTCTACTGCTTGTCACTGATAACATGTTTGTGTGCAGGAACCATCAGCTTCACAATGTCGGCTGACAGGGAGCTCAACATCGGCACTGACGACGACAGACTAGTGAGAGCAACTAGTTACTAACTTAACTCTTACTTACCTAACTCTTCGCTTAGTTACGTGCGTGACTTAACTTTTGCCCGTTTGTGTGTTTAGGTCAGACCAAAGGCAGAGTTCCATGCGTTGCTGCAACACGCAGGAGCCGCTAAAGATGTTTTCACCATAAAGGAGGTAGAGTGTCCACAGCTTCTTCATGTTTAACAAAATACAACTTTACAGGTCAGAGTTTGGAGGAAAATTTCTCTGTAGACTCATGATTTTTGATAAAACACGTCTTTTTGTCTGTCTAGTAAAATAGACCATTTCTATTAGAATTATGGAACAACTACTTCTTCTGTTAATCAAGTTCCCTGTACATTTTTTTTTTTCTTCATTGGGCCGGTTTAGGTCGTTTAAGCATGATGGCGGTGTGTCGGGCTGATTAGCTGTTGTCCGTACTGTCTGGTGTTTGCATGTCTCTCATGATGCATTTGTGATGGTCATTCCTGCAGGTGATGTTCTACCTGGGCCAGTACATCATCCAGAAGCAGCTGTATGACCAGAAGCAGCAGCACATTGTCCACTGCTCCCAGGATGCACTGGGGCGGGTGCTGGGAGTCCACAGCTTCTCTGTTAAAGAGCCACGGTGAGAGAGGGAGAGGAAGTTGATGATTAATCGGGGTTTAGATTCATCGTCACTGTTTGTTTTGTTCTATTCTGAAATAACTGACAGTTTCCCAAAGGGAAGTTTCTGTTATGGAAAGCATTGCATTTATAAAAACCCAAACCCTTTTAATGATCCCCAGAGGGTAAATTCAGGTGTTTCTGCATCACAAAGACAGAAATAAGTACAGATGGAGAAATATAAAATATACAAGAACAGCTGACCTCAAAGTACAAGGCAAGCAGTACATAGATAATTACAGTATACTTAAAGTTTGCTTGTATTGATATGTAGAAATGTGATGTTGTACATTATGTAATAAAACAGTCTTATAGAATAACATACAGTAGTATAGTAAAATATATATATACATATATACAATGAATATATTTGGTGTGATGCAGGCTTTTCCAGTGAGGTAACTAAAGTATTTGTATGTTTCAGAGTTCTGTTTGCTATGATCACCAAGAACCTGGTGGCTGTGAAAAACCAAGGTAGGACTGCTCTTCTTTCACTTTGGCTCAATCAAATGTCCAGATTTCACACTTTTCCGACTTTATTTAGGCCCGAGTGCTATCCAAATCTACCATTCAGTAAGTCCACATAGGCTAGGCTTGCCGTGGTAGTCGGGCGTACACTGTATACATTTCTTGCCCACCACCCCCACTGTCATTTTGCCTTTTACTTTATAGAAGGAAAACCAATTTCGTTCATTTTTGCATGTCAGCAGCCCTGTGAAAGTGTCAGTGCAGCAGGAGTCAGATTCCACTCATCACCTGACGAGACAGGGCGGAGGATTTGGTGTTAAATTGAAAAGCAAAAGTGCAGAGTCCGATCACATGGATTAAAATGGATTATCAGTGGGTCCTCTTGCCAGATTCACTCGCGCTTCGCAGAAAATAGACCACAGGCTAGATCTCGAGCCAACTGTGGAGCTCTTTGTCTGAATACATTAAGCAATAAATGAAGTTGAATATAATGAAAACTACAGACTTAGCAACTTCATATGCATAGAAACGAGGGAGGTGTTAAGTCCTTTGTTACATCATTATGTCGTCCCCACGTGGCCTAGCCGCTCTCGCAAACTTGACGTAATGGTGAACATGTCACTGTACATGTATCTTAAGTTTGAAGGGTGGGCATTTGGATTCAGTTCTTCTCTCTTTGACCTTTTCTTTCCCTCTCTTTTTTCAGCTCCTCATCCTGTTTCTCCCCATATATATTTTAACCTGGTGATGGTGAACAGTTCAGGAGAATTTCCTCATTTCAGTTGCATTTTGCTCATTGGTGCACCCCTTCCTCACATATTTCTTTCACTGGCGTCTTAGCTTCCCCTTTCTTCAGCTCCTTATCATATGACTGCTCAGACAAAACTAAACGTGTCTTCTTGCTCTTGCTTAGATTCACCGCCAAGCTTGAGTGAAGCACACAGCGACAGTCAGACAGACGGAGGGACAGAGGTAAGACACAGTCTCATACAGCTGGGAACCTTTGACAGCGTGTTGCAGTTAATGAAAAGTATTTTGGGTGCTTAGACATACGCGTAGTATTTGACAAAACAGCCGCAAAATGCAGGGATCCTAGTAAGTAAGTCACTTAGTCCTGCACTGCTTATGATGGAGAAAAGAAAGGCAAAACAAAAACACACTAACGTGTTAGTCTGGTGGACAAGAAATACATTTCAATGTTTGTTTTGCTGAGTAAAAAACTATATTTTAAAAACATGACTACAAAATGGGAGACTGAAGTTTTGTCTGTGCTTTGAGGAGGCGGATTCAGAAAGTCGCTCTTCATCGCCAGCCAGGAGGAAGGCGGCGGAGGAGGAGGAGGAGGAGGAGGAGCAGCTGCAGGAGCAGTGACCCAGGTGAGTGTCTCCTCTGAGGTGCCACCAGCCCGTTAGAGTTCACAAACTAAACCCGCGATACTAAACTCCTCCCACCCGATCCCTCCTCAGGGCCCTCCGACAGTCTAGCGGGGATGAAGATGATTCGGAGGAGGAAGAGGGCGGAAGTAAGAGGAGAAGGTCTGACAGCTACTCCCTGACCTTTGATGACAGTCTGTCGTGGTGCGTGATTGGTGGACTGGAAAGTGTACGGGACAGACACAGCAGCCAATCATCCGACTCACACAGCACTGTGAGTAGCACACACACACACACACACACACATTTCTTTTGTTATAGAGCTGCAAATATTGATTAGTTGTCAACTATTAAATTAATCGGCAACTATTTTGATAGTTTGATCACTTTAAGTAATTTGTCAAAAGAAATTCCAGCTTTTAAATGTGATTATCTTCTAGTTTCTCCTCTCTTCTGTGACAGTAGACTGAACATGTTTGAGTTGTGGACAAAAGACATTTGAGGACTTCATCTTGGGCTTTTTGGGAACACTGATCCACTTTTTTTCTTCTTTTTTGGACCATTTTCTGACCCAAACAACTAATCAATTAATTGAGAAATGACAGATGAAAACAAATGTTAGTTGCAGCCTTATTTTGTTGATGTAGTATTGTTGTATTGGTTCATAAAACTCTCTCTACGTGTGTGTATGTATATGTGTATATAGTCTGTGAGGTCAGAGGTCACGGTCGCAGACTCGGAGAGCGACAACTTCAGTGTTGAGTTTGAGGTCGAGTCCATCGACTCTGGCGACTACAATGAAGATGATGCGTCCCTGTCTGCAGATGACCAGGTAAACAGGCCACAAAAATATAGCAAATGGGCTTGTAAGAAGTATTGAAAACTGGCTACTGGAAGCTGACCCGCTGTAGGGGGCGGTAAGAACTAGAACCGGAGATGTCTGACTTTGAGCTCCAGGAAGATTTATTTACAACTCTAACATGAAGTTGTATGTGAAGTTGGATGTGGATCTAAAATTTTTCTTTCTATGAACATTATTTACCAAAACTAAATGTTATAGTCACCAGCATATAAGAATCAATATTAAGAATTACATTAATTTCTCTGTAATAATTAACATGTAACTTTACATTATTGCTCAGTAACACAAACATGTGGCTCCTGGTCTGTTTACTGGCGATTGCACATTGTTAGCAAACCCAACCTGAATATCTAATAAAAGGATAATTGTTACGTCAACATTTGTACCGTGGTTTACCGTTACAGCCCTAATTTAATCAGGTCTAACTGTGTGTGTGTTCCTCTCTCAGGACTACTGGCGCTGTGCGAAGTGTGACGAGTTGAACCCACCTCTCCCCAGAAACTGTCTTCGCTGCTGGGCATTGCGCCAGGATTGGCTGTCGGAGGTGTCCGCCTCCTCCAGTCCAAAAGTCCTACCTCCAAAGCCAACCGACCTATCAGCAGCCAAAGAAGCTCCAGGTAGGGGGCACACAAACAATAATGTGAAAACGGTACACACCGAATGATACAAGAATTGATATTTGACAAAGTCTTAAAAGGTATTTTTTAAATGTAAGGCCATGAAAATGTCTACATTTTGAGAAAAATTAAATTGTAAAAATGTCTTCTGCTTTGATTGATTGATTGATTGATTGATTGATGTGTCACCTGAAGGTTCTGATGTCGAGGACAACGAAGGAGTCGACGTTCCAGATGGGAAAAGAGCGAAAACTCCTCTCCTGTCTCAGTGCCTGTCTGACACCGCCCCCTCCTCTGCACCCAACTCCCAGGATCCCCCTTCGTCCTCCTCGAACCTCTGGACTCCTGACTCCCAGCCCTCCTCCTCTTCCTACTCCTCCATTGACTCCCAGGAGCTCCTACCGTCTTCACCCACTAGTCCTCCTCCTCCACTTCCTCCTCCCACAGTCCCGAGCTGGAGCGCAGCGTGTCGGCCAGTGGCGGCTGCCGGACTCATGGCTGGACCCTTGTCTCATCTGTCAGTCCCGGCCGAAGAACGGCTGCATTGTCCACGGACGAACGGGACACCTGATGTCCTGCTACGTCTGTGCCAGGAAGCTGAAGAAGAGGAACAAGCTGTGTCCGGTCTGCAGGCTGCCCATCCAGTCAGTCGTCCTCACCTACATCAGCTGAGACACCCAGTCTGTCCTCACCCTCGGTCTGTCCTCACCTACCTCAGCTGAGACACCCAGTCTGTCCTCACCCTCGGTCTGTCCTCACCTACCTCAGCTGAGACACCCAGTCTGTCCTCACCTACCTCAGCTGAGACACCCAGTCTGTCCTCACCCTCAGTCTGTCCTCACCTACCTCAGCTGAGACACCCGGTCTGTCCTCACCTACCTCAGCTGAGACACCCAGTCTGTCCTCACCTACCTCAGCTGAGACACCCAGTCTGTCCTCACCTACCTCAGCTGAGACACCCAGTCTGTCCTCACCTACCTCAGCTGAGACACCCAGTCTGTCCTCTCCTACCTCAGCTGAGACACCCAGTCTGTCCTCTCCTACCTCAGCTGAGACACCCAGTCTGTCCTCACCTACCTCAGCTGAGACACCCAGTCTGTCCTCACCTACCTCAGCTGAGACACCCAGTCTGCCCTCACCCTTGGTCTGTCCTCACCTACCTCAGCTGAGACACCCAGTCTGCCCTCACCCTTGGTCTGTCCTCACCTACCTCAGCTGAGACACCCAGTCTGCCCTCACCCTTGGTCTGTCCTCACCTACCTCAGCTGAGACACCCAGTCTGTCCTCACCTATCTCAGCTGAGACACCCAGTCTGTCCTCACCTACCTCAGCTGAGACACCCAGTCTGTCCTCACCCTCGGTCTGTCCTCACCTACCTCAGCTGAGACACCCAGTCTGCCCTCACCCTTGGTCTGTCCTCACCTACCTCAGCTGAGACACCCAGTCTGTCCTCACCCTCGGTCTGTCCTCACCTACCTCAGCTGAGACACCCAGTCTGTCCTCACCCTCGGTCTGTCCTCACCTACCTCAGCTGAGACACCCAGTCTGTCCTCACCCTCGGTCTGTCCTCACCTACCTCAGCTGAGACACCCAGTCTGTCCTCACCCTCGGTCTGTCCTCTCCTACCTCAGCTGAGACACCCAGTCTGCCCTCACCTACCTCAGCTGAGACACCCAGTCTGCCCTCACCTACCTCAGCTGAGACACCCAGTCTGCCCTCACCCTCGGTCTGTCCTCACCTACCTCAGCTGAGACACCCGGTCTGTCCTCACCCTCGGTCTGTCCTCACCTACCTCAGCTGAGACACCCGGTCTGTCCTCACCCTCGGTCTGTCCTCACCTACCTCAGCTGAGACACCCAGTCTGTCCTCTCCTACCTCAGCTGAGACACCCAGTCTGTCCTCTCCTACCTCAGCTGAGACACCCAGTCTGTCCTCTCCTACCTCAGCTGAGACACCCAGTCTGTCCTCACCTATCTCAGCTGAGACACCCAGTCTGTCCTCACCTACCTCAGCTGAGACACCCAGTCTGTCCTCACCCTCGGTCTGTCCTCACCTACCTCAGCTGAGACACCCAGTCTGCCCTCACCCTTGGTCTGTCCTCACCTACCTCAGCTGAGACACCCAGTCTGTCCTCACCTATCTCAGCTGAGACACCCAGTCTGTCCTCACCTACCTCAGCTGAGACACCCAGTCTGTCCTCACCCTCGGTCTGTCCTCACCTACCTCAGCTGAGACACCCAGTCTGCCCTCACCCTTGGTCTGTCCTCACCTACCTCAGCTGAGACACCCAGTCTGCCCTCACCCTTGGTCTGTCCTCACCTACCTCAGCTGAGACACCCAGTCTGTCCTCACCTACCTCAGCTGAGACACCCAGTCTGTCCTCACCCTCGGTCTGTCCTCACCTACCTCAGCTGAGACACCCAGTCTGTCCTCACCCTTGGTCTGTCCTCACCTACCTCAGCTGAGACACCCAGTCTGTCCTCACCTACCTCAGCTGAGACACCCAGTCTGCCCTCACCCTTGGTCTGTCCTCACCTACCTCAGCTGAGACACCCAGTCGGTCCTCACCCTTGGTCTGTCCTCACCTACCTCAGCTGAGACACCCAGTCTGTCCTCACCTACCTCAGCTGAGACACCCAGTCTGTCCTCACCTACCTCAGCTGAGACACCCAGTCTGCCCTCACCCTCGGTCTGTCCTCACCTACCTCAGCTGAGACACCCGGTCTGTCCTCACCTACCTCAGCTGAGACACCCGGTCTGTCCTCACCTACCTCAGCTGAGACACCCAGTCTGCCCTCACCTACCTCAGCTGAGACACCCAGTCTGCCCTCACCTACCTCAGCTGAGACACCCAGTCTGTCCTCACCTACCTCAGCTGAGACACCCAGTCTGTCCTCACCCTCGGTCTGTCCTCACCTATCTCAGCTGAGACACCCAGTCTGTCCTCTCCTACCTCAGCTGAGACACCCAGTCTGTCCTCTCCTACTTCAGCTGAGACACCCAGTCTGTCCTGTCCTACCTCAGCTGAGACACCCAGTCTGTCCTCACCATACAGCCGATACATGTAGGACTTCAGTTCAGTTATAATACAGTAATAATTCCATACACATCACAGTAACAATAGAAGGACTTTGGATAAGAGTTTTTTTTTATACTTTATTTTTGGTAAATTTTTTATACATAGCAAAACAACACCAACACACATACATAAAAATCTAATAAAATGAAAAAAAAAAAAATTCTCAAGTACAGTGAACAGCAATCTGAACAGAGAGGTCACCAAGAGGGGGGGGGTAGGGACAGCAATACATCACAAAGAAAATTAACTTAAAACAAAGATTTTAGGTATGCCTGTGACATCCGTGTCATTCGCCTGCTGCGTGACTGGACTCTGGGCAACAGTCCAGCACGTCTGGTAAAACAGCTCAGGGAAAACCATGGGGAGAAATGGCTGAACAGGTTGGCACACTATCTTGGGGAGTGTGCTGACTTTGTTGATCGGCCAAGCCTCTTCCCAGTGGTGTGCCAGGAGCCCCCAGAGCCAATTGATGTGCCCACCAGTCGCTGGCTGTTGACCGTCTATGGCAGGGACATCCTCTCCCGCCTGGACCATATCAAGGCCAGCATCACCTCCACATTTGGCTCCATCTTAAAGATGGACTCAACCAAACAGGTAATAAATTATCTGTGTAATAGATATCCATGTTCTTATATATGCCATTCATGCTATTGTCAATCATAATATGTGTACAGTGTAATTAATCTATATACACTTGCTGCTGTAGATAGTTCAAATTACAGATTTTTTTTAACATCACTATTGTCAAATTTCAGATCACAAAGAAGCTGGCTGGCCACGGCAGGGGACTGGTCTCTGGGTCACCTCTATTGGAAACGAGATTGGCCAGATCGTGACCAGTGTGGTCACAGTGCAGGAGGGGCCAGGACTGGACAGGATGGTGGCAGGGGTGATGGAGCGGTACCGCCAGTCAGCTATCGAACCCCCACTGCTGCTGTATGTGGACTGTGGCTGCTGCATCAGTGAGGGTCCAGCAAGCTGCAGACAAGGTTTGGAGAGTGGCCAGACCTCCACATACGGCTGGACATCTGGCACTTCATGCGAAGGCTGGCCGCCGGGTGTACCACTGACGCTCATTCCCTCTACCCCACCTTCATGAGCTGTCTCTCTGCCTGCATATTTGAATGGGATGCAGGGGACCTCTCTCTGTTGCGGCGGGCAAAGAGATAGCAGCTCAGGCAGGAGGGTGTGCCTGCCATGACTGAGCATGTGGTGGATGCAAAGATCAGTAAGAAGGAGCTGAGCCAGTACTGTCGCAGGAGGACACGCGGTGAGGAGGCCACCATCAGCCTCATTGAGCGGCTGCTGCAGGAACTGGGAGGGGCAAGCGGGAGGGACCTCATGGGGGTGCCACTGCTGGACCAGGTGCGCATGGAGCACATCTGGCGTGTGCAGCAACACCACGTCAAGTGCATCCAGGACCTGCCTGGTGTGCCGCTTTATACAGAGACGGGTACCATCAAGAAGGGGGGTGTTGTCCTGACCAAGTATCGCTGTGCCAGAGGGTCCACGTCTCTGGAATCATTTCATTGTCACCTGAACAGGTTCATTCCAGGTTGGTGTCTCCCTTACAGTATATCATAAACACCCAGTATAGTCTTTTATGAAAAAAATCATTAGATTGGAAAGCTAGACCTTTTTAATGGACTATTAATATTTTATTGTTTTGTCAGGAACCAGTGCAAATGCGCTGAATTTTCAACTTTACCTCCTGGAGGGCCTGAACAGGTGGAACCAGGATCGGGGGACTGCGGCGGTGACAAGTAGGCCATCGTCTCTGCTCACCTACGCCGGGCATGTGACCCAGTGCGTCAACACCAGCAGCTTGAAGGTGTTTGGCCGGCCATTTGTGCCAAACTTCAAGCCACCCTCCAAATACACTGGTATGCTAATGTAATGAAAACTGTTTACCTAGTACTTTTGGTTTGTTGGCTTCTAAGTTTTTTAACTGACATTCAAAAGAAAAAGCTAACTATATACTTAACATCATACATGACATTAACTAATTAATTATGTGTGCATGCTTGGGCACATGTTTATGTGTTCTTTTTCATAGGAGAGCTGCTTGGTGTTGACTACCTGTTAAGTCAGACTGGGCAGCCCCTGCAGGTCAGCCCTGACTCAGAGGAGACAGAAGACATGCTGGAGGATGTGGATGGGGGCGAGGAAGACGATGAGGGCTTTGAGGAAGACCAAACAACTGACCTCACAATGTCAGGTCTCCTTGATGACCTAAGTGTCTCAACACACTCTGTCTTCTCCACCCTTGCTGCCTCCTCCCAGCCTGCTGCCATCAAGCCTGCTGCCTCCTCCCTGGCTGCTGCCTCCTCCCTGGCTGCTGCCTCCTCTCTGGCTGCTGCCTCCTCACTGACTGCTGCCATCGAGCCTGCTGCCTCCTCACTGACTGCTGCCTCCTCACTGACTGCTGCCTCCTCCCTGACTGCTGCCTCCTCCCTGACTGCTGCCTCCTCACTGACTGCTGCCTCCTCCCTGACTGCTGCCTCCTCACTGACTGCTGCCTCCTCCCTGACTGCTGCCTCCTCCCTGACTGCTGCCTCCTCCCTGACTGCTGCCTCCTCACTGACTGCTGCCTCCTCTCTGACTGCTGCCTCCTCTCTGACTTCTGCCTCCTCTCTGACTGCTGCCTCCTCCCTGACTGCTGCCTCCTCCCTGACTGCTGCCTCCTCCCTGACTGCTGCCTCCTCTCTGACTGCTGCCTCCTCCCTGGCTGCTGCCTCCTCTCTGACTGCTGCCTCCTCTCTGACTGCTGCCTCCTCCCTGACTGCTGCCTCCTCTCTGACTGCTGCCTCCTCCCTGACTGCTGCCTCCTCACTGACTGCTGCCTCCTCACTGACTGCTGCCTCCTCCCTGACTGCTGCCTCCTCCCTGACTGCTGCCTCCTCTCTGGCTGCTGCCTCCTCCCTGACTGCTGCCTCCTCTCTGGCTGCCCCGACTGCTGCCTCCTCTCTGACTGCTGCCTCCTCCCTGACTGCTGCCTCCTCTCTGGCTGCCCCGACTGCTGCCTCCTCTCTGGCTGCTGCCTCCTCTCTGGCTGCTGCCTCCTCTCTGGCTGCTGCCTCCTCTCTGGCTGCTCCTATCCAGCCTGCCATCTCCTCCATAGCTGCGGATGTGTCTGGGGTACGTAAAGCATATTTATTTGCTAATAAATAACATCTCTGTTATTTTGTTTTGTCCCAACTTCACTCATCTCAAAATTCTCATCCTTGTTTTACCAGGCTGTGGATGAGTCCGGTGTGCTAGGTGTACTTAGAAAAGGTGCAGGGCGATCTTTGGTCTGCGACCCCCACGGCCACCGAGCAAACAAAGTGAAACCAGACCATCAGAGTTTATCATTACAACTGACATCATCAAGGAGCTCCGACCGGACTGTGGTCTGAGGAACCATGTTCCAATGATGAACCAGGTCTACCACCCTAAGCCTGTATTCAAACGGGAACTTTGAAGGCCGAAGTGGAGATGTGGTCCACTCCTGACTGGCCATCCAGGTCTCAAGCATGTCCATTCCATTTGTGAGTAGAGTCAAACTGATTTGGGTATGAAGCACATGTGCTCTGAATTTTAAAAGTTAACAGTGTATCAAATCAACTAGAAAATGCATTTCCTGCAGAAAATGCGTGGGAATGTTGAATAGCTAAATTGCTAAAGCTAACCTGGTTGAACAGCTTAAATCAGTAAAAGTTGTAAAAATAGTTGAAAAAGTAAGAATGGTTGTAATTAAGTTGAATAACACCACTAGTGTAAAAAAAGGTGGAAAAATTGAAGAAGAAAGAAATTAAATGCTAAAGCTAAACTGGATAAATCAGTAAGAAGAAGCTTAAGTAGTAAGAATAGTTAAAAAGTAGGAAAGTTTAAGCAGAGGTTTCACTGCGGGAATCGAACCCCTACCTCGCTCAAAATCGTCTGTTCCATTTCCAATCTTGACAGCCAATCATGTTCGGAAGTATTAATAATCTTGTCTACTTTTGACTGTAGCTTACTGTTTCAACTATTTACTAACACTTTCACATTTTTATAGCTATTTTGATTCATTCAATATTGCTTCTTTTTGTTATTTTTTATTCACAGTGATTGTGACTGTTGATGATGATGAAAACTCTGTTTCCACCGTGTAATACTGCTTATGGACAGTTCAACTCAGAGACCACGCTGATATCCATTGAGAATCAGCTTTATTTGCCAGGTATGAGTACACATACCAGGAGTTTTGCTTTGGATCATCATCATCATCTCACAATGCGTACAAAACAAACAACAGACAACAAAACAAGCAACAAAACAAATATATACACACACACATACACACACACTATAGACAGGAACAATATAGACAGGGTGGGAAATAGTGCAACAGTGACACCTCAATCTTTTATGTGTCTCCGGGCAGGCTTGCAGTCGTACCCCCAGCCAGCTGGACCTCTGAGGCTCTCGACCTGACCGGGACTGCTCGAGCCTCACTGGGATTGACAGATTGATAGCGTTGATTCCTTACATCTCCACCATCCCCACAGCAAATAATGGGACAGAAGCATGGAGACCAGATGGAAACATAGAAATGCTGTTTTCAGACAGCAAGCCTCAAAATGGCTCAGAATATTTTGACTTTTCATCTGTTCTGCTGGCCCCCTACAGACACACCAGACGGATCGCTTTCTCCAAGCAGCAGTGAGCCATGGAAGCAGGGGACACAAATGATGGAGGAGCACAGGTTTGACAGTCTGAGCCAGAATTGTCCACTGAGCAAGGACTCAGGAGGAAGATGCTCCAAACGTAAGCATCAAATGCAGAGCGTAACTTAGCATCTCTCTGTATGGTGCTAGCCTTCGCTTAGCTCATATCTTTTTACTTGCAGGTAAATCGTCCTCTTGAGATGTCGCTGAGGGTAAGCCACACTACTATATTTCTTTTGACGTGGATTTCTATACTTTGCAGAGGCAAATTACACACCTCGCACTGCCAGCATTTTAAACCCTTTACAACCTCTCCCATGTAACTGTATTCCAGCCTAGGAGGATATATCGGCACCATGGCCCTCGCATCCCTGAATTAACACCATCACCACATGGGTGCCAGCCAATGACGCCACCAAGTTTGGGCAACTTAAGCAAGATGGAGGACACAGAGAAGCCTGACACGCCAGACAGTTGGACAACAGCAGCGGGTTAACCGACGAGTCCAAAGAGAGGTTGACAGCTGAGGATGCAGAAGAACTGGTCAGTGTCTCTACACAGCCTCCATCAGGCCAGCAGCTGTTTACTGCTCCCACTTATTATTCATTACCTTATCATCATTCCCAGTCTCTAGTTTAGAGCTATTTATTCATTCATACTGTTCATATTGTAATATAATAACATACTGCCACTTATCCCTGCATCCTTTGCACTATGCTCCTTGACTTAAGATATCATAATTGCAATTTACTGTGCATACTTTGCACTCTTGAGCTATTTCCTGTTGACTTTTTTTCTCCACAGAAAAAAACAATGAAGCAGTGCCCATTGTGCAGAGTGCCCTACGAATATAGGTCCCAGCATCTCAAGAATGTACACAGTGTAACCAATCGCAAAGAGCGGTTGCTCATGCTGGGAAGGGGTTCAGGAAGGTAAGTGAAACACACACACTATAGACAGGAACACTATAGACAGGGTGGGGAAATAGTGCAACAGTAACACTCACCTCAATCTTTTGTGTCTCCGGGCAGGCTTGCAGTTGTACCCCCCGCCAGCTGGACCTCTGAGGCTCTCGACCTGACCGGGGCTGCTCGAGCAGGATGAGAGAGAAACAAGAGCAGAACAGTGCAGAACAGAAGAGGGACTCCTCCAATCCTCCTCTCCCTAAAAGGCCCAAAACGGGTGGGAGGTGCCTTTTCAAGACCGACAGGGTAAGTGTGCCCTTAGACACACACATTTTCCCAAACTCTGAAATGTTTCAATCAAAAATTGATGCCATATACTCCCACCCCATTGGGCCCACATGAGCCCAAGTACTCAGTGTAGGTCACTTCAATAATAGCTTCAAGGTTCCCCCCAGAGGAAGCCCAAGGACAGCTGTATTATATATGAAGCAGAAGGTTTACTTGTGAGGGACCCCCAATGAAAAGTTGGGTTCAAACTGGGATATTGGGCATCATTATGGGCCCCTGGGGGCCTCAATGGGGGGGCCCCTGAAGTTATCATTATCATCAAGTATGTGTATGTATTATATAGGCAGCAGAAAGTTACCCTGTGAGGGACCCCCAAGGAGAAGTTGGGTTCAAACTGGGATGTTTGGCCTCATTAGGGGCCCCTGGGGGCCACCGTGGTTGTCGGGGGGGACCCCTTGAAGTTATTATTATCATCAAGTATGTGTATGTATTATATATGCAGCAGAATGTTACACTGTGAGGTTAAACCAAGGAGAAGTTGGGTTCAAACTGGGATTTTGGGCCTCATTAGGGGCCCCTGGGGGCCTCTGTGGTGGTTGGGGGGCCCCTTGAAGTTATTATCAAGTTTGTGTATGTATTATATATGCAGTAGAAAGTTACCCTGTTAAGGACCTTCAAGGAGAAGTTGGGTTCAATCTAGGAAGTTGGGCATCATTAGGGGCCCCTGTGGTGGTCGGGGGGGCCCTTTGAAGTTGTTGTCATCAAGTACGTGTATGTATTTTATAAGCAGCAGAAAGACACCCTGTGAGGGACCCACAAGGAGAAGTTGGGTTCAATCTGGGATGTTTGGTCATCCACATGGAGCTGTTGGGTCACCCAACATCTCCGTGTGGACCCAACATCTCGCAATTGAAAAGACCCAGCTTGCACGGGCGGGACCCTTTAATGACAGAATCTTATTTGACCTCCAACTGGAGTAAATAAAACAGAAAAGAAAACTATTTACTCATTTATACTCCAACTGAAAAAATAAATAAATAAAAATAAACCCCTCTACACATATGGAGAGACCATTAAGTCAATTAACATAACTGGTCTGTTTCCAACAAGAACAGAACATACTTTCTCAGTTTAAATTTGAATCGTCACCAAAAACTACCGAACCAAAGGCATGTTGAACAAAAAGAACCAGAAAAGTAAGTTTTATCAACACATTTCTTTTTTTAACCATTTCTTACACCATCTTACATTGTTTCCTACATTTCCTCTATTTGTCATTCTGAGTCACTCAAATTCAAATGAAAGTCATCGGGCGGTGCATCTTTTTCCAGTTCAACAGTTTCATTAGCCGGCACTCGGTAGGCTGGCAAAGCTCCTTGACTTTGGTCTGACAGACCCTTCTCCACTTTCACCGACAGACCCATATCTTCTTCCAGACCGCTCTCCACATCCTCCTTTTGGCGCCTGGCAGCTCAGGGGACTCCACTGTGGGCAACGCTTCACCTGATACTGTATTAAACATAAATTAATACAAATAAGTGACTTAGGAAAGTCTTGCTACTGTGCTTTGTCTTATTTATTTAGACAGATCCGAGCTCGTGGCATTTTTTGATTGCGTTAAAAAAATTATCGCTCTACGACCTTCCTGGAAGGAGTTGGGTCTGTTGCAGTACCAAAAAATTAAAGGGGGCTGTTTTTTCCGTCTGCCGGCTTCTTCGACCAACATCTCCGTGCGGGTCGCCAACATGTTAGTATTCAGTTCTGACCCACTTTAGCCGTTCGAGACCATGATCTCCGTGTGAAACCCTAACTAAGGCCACTGGGACACACAAAACAACATTGTTGGGCCAAGACCAACACTATGGTATGGGTAAATTTGGAGTACGAAAAGCTGGGTCTTGAACAGAGACAGCCAAAACAAATTGGGTTGCATAGATCCAACTTCTTTTGCCAAATTGGGCCCAATTGGGCTTCGTTGGGCCAAGTTGGGTCCCATTGGGATCCATGGGCACAACTGGGTCCCATTGTTTCCCATGTGGCCAAATTGGGGCTCATAGGCCCAACTTCTATTGGCCAAATTGGGCCCCATTGGACCAAGTTCGGTCCCATTGGGATCCGTGGGCACAGCTGGGTCCCTTTGGGCCACATTGGGACAAGTTGGGTCTTATAGGCAAAACATATTTTTGCCAAATTGGGCTCCATTGTGCCAAGTTGGGTCTCATTGGCCCAAGTTGGGTCTCATTGGGATCCATGGGCCAAGCTGGGCCAAATTGGACCAAGTTGAGTCCCACTGTGCCAAGAAACTTGACTCCCATTTGGCCAAGTTGGGTCCCATTGGGATCCGTGGGCACAGCTGGGTCCCTTTGGGCCACATTGGGACAAGTTGGGTCTTATAGGCAAAACATATTTTTGCCAAATTGGGCTCCATTGTGCCAAGTTGGGTCTCATTGGCCCAAGTTGGGTCTCATTGGGATCCATGGGCCAAGCTGGGCCAAATTGGACCAAGTTGAGTCCCACTGTGCCAAGAAACTTGACTCCCATTTGGCCAAGTTGGGTCCCATTGGGATCCGTGGGCACAGCTGGGTCCCTTTGGGCCACATTGGGACAAGTTGGGTCTTATAGGCAAAACTTATTTTTGCCAAATTGGGCTCCATTGGGCCAAGTTGGGTCTCATTGGCCCAACTTGGGTACCATTGGGATCCATGGGCCAAGCTGGGCCCCATTGGGCCCACATGAGCCCAAGTACTCAGTGTAGGTCACTTCAATAATAGCTTCAAGGTTCCCCCCAGAGGAAGCCCCAAGGACAGCAGACAAAAATTGGTCCTACAAGCCATCGTTGTTCTGCAAAGATTGCCTCCTCACTGTATGAGCCCAAGTACTCAGTGTGGGTCTCTTCAATAATTGATTCCCCCAGAGGAAGCCCAAGGACAGCTGTATTATATATGAAGCAGAAGGTTTACTTGTGAGGGACCCCCAATGAAAAGTTGGGTTCAAACTGGGATATTGGGCATCATTATGGGCCCCTGGGGGCCACCGTGGTGGTCGGGGGGGACCCCTTGAAGTTATTATTATCATCAAGTATGTGTATGTATTATATATGCAGCAGAATGTTACACTGTGAGGTTAAACCAAGGAGAAGTTGGGTTCAAACTGGGATTTTGGGCCTCATTAGGGGCCCCTGGGGGCCTCTGTGGTGGTTGGGGGGCCCCTTGAAGTTATTATCAAGTTTGTGTATGTATTATATATGCAGCAGATAGTTAGCCTGTGAGGGACCCCCAAGGAGAAGATGGGTTCAAACTGGGATGCTGGGCGTCATTATGGGCCCCTGGTGGCCTCCGTGGTGGTTGGGAGGGTCCCTTGAAGTTATTATCAAGTATGTGTATGTATTATATAGGCAGCAGAAAGTTACCCTGTGAGGGACCCCCAAGGAGAAGTTGGGTTCAAACTGGGATGTTTGGCCTCATTAGGGGCCCCTGGGGGCCACCGTGGTGGTCGGGGGGGACCCCTTGAAGTTATTATTATCATCAAGTATGTGTATGTATTATATATGCAGCAGAATGTTACACTGTGAGGTTAAACCAAGGAGAAGTTGGGTTCAAACTGGGATTTTGGGCCTCATTAGGGGCCCCTGGGGGCCTCTGTGGTGGTTGGGGGGCCCCTTGAAGTTATTATCAAGTTTGTGTATGTATTATATATGCAGCAGATAGTTAGCCTGTGAGGGACCCCCAAGGAGAAGATGGGTTCAAACTGGGATGCTGGGCATCATTATGGGCCCCTGGTGGCCTCCGTGGTGGTTGGGAGGGTCCCTTGAAGTTATTATCAAGTATGTGTATGTATTATATATGCAGTAGAAAGTTACCCTGTTAAGGACCTTCAAGGAGAAGTTTGGTTCAATCTAGGAAGTTGGGCATCATTAGGGGCCCCTGTGGTGGTCGGGGGGGCCCTTTGAAGTTGTTGTCATCAAGTACGTGTATGTATTTTATAAGCAGCAGAAAGACACCCTGTGAGGGACCCACAAGGAGAAGTTGGGTTCAATCTGGGATGTTTGGTCATCCACATGGAGCTGTTGGGTCACCCAACATCTCCGTGTGGACCCAACATCTCGCAATTGAAAAGACCCAGCTTGCACGGGCGGGACCCTTTAATGACAGAATCTTATTTGACCTCCAACTGGAGTAAATAAAACAGAAAAGAAAACTATTTACTCATTTATACTCCAAC
The DNA here is from genome assembly GCA_013375575.1 of Percina caprodes. Classification (NCBI taxonomy): domain Eukaryota; kingdom Metazoa; phylum Chordata; class Actinopteri; order Perciformes; family Percidae; genus Percina; species Percina caprodes. The sequence continues at coordinate 19,314 of JABXJD010002892.1, forward strand.
TGAAAAAATAAATAAATAAAAATAAACCCCTCTACACATATGGAGAGACCATTAAGTCAATTAACATAACTGGTCTGTTTCCAACAAGAACAGAACATACTTTCTCAGTTTAAATTTGAATCGTCACCAAAAACTACCGAACCAAAGGCATGTTGAACAAAAAGAACCAGAAAAGTAAGTTTTATCAACTTATTTATTATTATTATTATTATTTCTTTTTTTAACCATTTCTTACACCATCTTACATTGTTTCCTACATTTCCTCTATTTGTCATTCTGAGTCACTCAAATTCAAATGAAAGTCATCGGGCGGTGCATCTTTTTCCAGTTCAACAGTTTCATTAGCCGGCACTCGGTAGGCTGGCAAAGCTCCTTGACTTTGGTCTGACAGACCCTTCTCCACTTTCACCGACAGACCCATATCTTCTTCCAGACCGCTCTCCACATCCTCCTTTTGGCCGCCTGGCAGCTCAGGGGACTCCACTGTGGGCAACGCTTCACCTGATACTGTATTAAACATAAATTAATACAAATAAGTGACTTAGGAAAGTCTTGCTACTGTGCTTTGTCTTATTTATTTAGACAGATCCGAGCTCGTGGCATTTTTTTGATTGCGTTAAAAAAATTATCGCTCTACGACCTTCCTGGAAGGAGTTGGGTCTGTTGCAGTACCAAAAAAATTAAAGGGGCGCTGTTTTTTCCGTCTGCCGGCTTCTTCGACCAACATCTCCGTGCGGGTCGCCAACATGTTAGTATTCAGTTCTGACCCACTTTAGCCGTTCGAGACCATGATCTCCGTGTGAAACCCTAACTAAGGCCACTGGGACACACAAAACAACATTGTTGGGCCAAGACCAACACTATGGTATGGGTAAATTTGGAGTACGAAAAGCTGGGTCTTGAACAGAGACAGCCAAAACAAATTGGGTTGCATAGATCCAACTTCTTTTGCCAAATTGGGCCCAATTGGGCTTCGTTGGGCCAAGTTGGGTCCCATTGGGATCCATGGGCACAACTGGGTCCCATTGTTTCCCATGTGGCCAAATTGGGGCTCATAGGCCCAACTTCTATTGGCCAAATTGGGCCCCATTGGACCAAGTTCGGTCCCATTGGGATCCGTGGGCACAGCTGGGTCCCTTTGGGCCACATTGGGACAAGTTGGGTCTTATAGGCAAAACATATTTTTGCCAAATTGGGCTCCATTGTGCCAAGTTGGGTCTCATTGGCCCAAGTTGGGTCTCATTGGGATCCATGGGCCAAGCTGGGCCAAATTGGACCAAGTTGAGTCCCACTGTGCCAAGAAACTTGACTCCCATTTGGCCAAGTTGGGTCCCATTGGGATCCGTGGGCACAGCTGGGTCCCTTTGGGCCACATTGGGACAAGTTGGGTCTTATAGGCAAAACTTATTTTTGCCAAATTGGGCTCCATTGGGCCAAGTTGGGTCTCATTGGCCCAACTTGGGTACCATTGGGATCCATGGGCCAAGCTGGGCCCCATTGGGCCCACATGAGCCCAAGTACTCAGTGTAGGTCACTTCAATAATAGCTTCAAGGTTCCCCCCAGAGGAAGCCCCAAGGACAGCAGACAAAAATTGGTCCTACAAGCCATCGTTGTTCTGCAAAGATTGCCTCCTCACTGTATGAGCCCAAGTACTCAGTGTGGGTCTCTTCAATAATTGATTCCCCCAGAGGAAGCCCAAGGACAGCTGTATTATATATGAAGCAGAAGGTTTACTTGTGAGGGACCCCCAATGAAAAGTTGGGTTCAAACTGGGATATTGGGCATCATTATGGGCCCCTGGGGGCCACCGTGGTGGTCGGGGGGGACCCCTTGAAGTTATTATTATCATCAAGTATGTGTATGTATTATATATGCAGCAGAATGTTACACTGTGAGGTTAAACCAAGGAGAAGTTGGGTTCAAACTGGGATTTTGGGCCTCATTAGGGGCCCCTGGGGGCCTCTGTGGTGGTTGGGGGGCCCCTTGAAGTTATTATCAAGTTTGTGTATGTATTATATATGCAGCAGATAGTTAGCCTGTGAGGGACCCCCAAGGAGAAGATGGGTTCAAACTGGGATGCTGGGCGTCATTATGGGCCCCTGGTGGCCTCCGTGGTGGTTGGGAGGGTCCCTTGAAGTTATTATCAAGTATGTGTATGTATTATATATGCAGTAGAAAGTTACCCTGTTAAGGACCTTCAAGGAGAAGTTGGGTTCAATCTAGGAAGTTGGGCATCATTAGGGGCCCCTGTGGTGGTCGGGGGGGCCCTTTGAAGTTGTTGTCATCAAGTACGTGTATGTATTTTATAAGCAGCAGAAAGACACCCTGTGAGGGACCCACAAGGAGAAGTTGGGTTCAATCTGGGATGTTTGGTCATCCACATGGAGCTGTTGGGTCACCCAACATCTCCGTGTGGACCCAACATCTCGCAATTGAAAAGACCCAGCTTGCACGGGCGGGACCCTTTAATGACAGAATCTTATTTGACCTCCAACTGGAGTAAATAAAACAGAAAAGAAAACTATTTACTCATTTATACTCCAACTGAAAAAATAAATAAATAAAAATAAACCCCTCTACACATATGGAGAGACCATTAAGTCAATTAACATAACTGGTCTGTTTCCAACAAGAACAGAACATACTTTCTCAGTTTAAATTTGAATCGTCACCAAAAACTACCAAACCAAGTGTGGACGCATGGTATCAAAAAGAGGGAAGATGATCAGAACTGAGGGAATCAAACTACCAGAAGGCCACATTGCAGATGTTCAGGATAGCTACAAATACCTGGGGGTGCCACAGGCTAACGGAAACCATGAGGAGGCAGCAAGGAAGACGGCCACAGCCAAATATCTACAAAGAGTGAGGCAGGTCCTGAAAAGTCAGCTGAATGGGAAAAACAAGATCCGAGCGATCAACACATACGCCCTGCCAGTCATCAGATACCCGCTGGTGTAATAAACTGGCCAAAGGAGGAGATAGAGGCTACTGACATCAAGACCAGAAAGCTCCTCACAATGCATGGAGGGTTTCACCCCAAATCCAGCACCCTGAGACTGTACACCAAGCGTAGCGAGGGAGGCCGAGGGCTAGTGAGTGTCAAGACCACTATCCAGGATGAAACAACGAAGATCCAGGAGTACATCGGAAAGATGGCCCCCAAAGATGAAGGGCTTAGTGAATACCTCAGGCAGCAGAAACCCGAAGGTGAGGACAAGGAAGATGAAGAACCATCATGGAGGGACAAGCCGCTGCTGTAGATAGTTCAAATTACAGATTTTTTTAACATCACTATTGTCAAATTTCAGATCACAAAGAAGCTGGCTGGCCACGGCAGGGGACTGTTCTCTGGGTCACCTCTATTGGAAACGAGATTGGCCAGATCGTGACCAGTGTGGTCACAGTGCAGGAGGGGCCAGGACTGGACAGGATGGTGGCAGGGGTGATGGAGCGGTACCGCCAGTCAGCTATCGAACCCCACTGCTGCTGTATGTGGACTGTGGCTGCTGCATCAGTGAGGGTCCAGCAAGCTGCAGACAAGGTTTGGAGAGTGGCCAGACCTCCACATACGGCTGGACATCTGGCACTTCATGCGAAGGCTGGCCGCGGGTGTACCACTGACGCTCATTCCCTCTACCCCACCTTCATGAGCTGTCTCTCTGCCTGCATATTTGAATGGGATGCAGGGGACCTCTCTCTGTTGCGGCGGGCAAAGAGATAGCAGCTCAGGCAGGAGGGTGTGCCTGCCATGACTGAGCATGTGGTGGATGCAAAGATCAGTAAGAAGGAGCTGAGCCAGTACTGTCGCAGGAGGACACGCGGTGAGGAGGCCACCATCAGCCTCATTGAGCGGCTGCTGCAGGAACTGGGAGGGGCAAACGGGAGGGACCTCATGGGGGTGCCACTGCTGGACCAGGTGCGCATGGAGCACATCTGGCGTGTGCAGCAACACCACGTCAAGTGCATCCAGGACCTGCCTGGTGTGCAGCTTTATACAGAGACGGGTACCATCAAGAAGGGGGGTGTTGTCCTGACAAAGTATCGCTGTGCCAGAGGGCCCACGTCTCTGGAATCATTTCATTGTCACCTGAACAGGTTCATTCCAGGTTGGTGTCTCCCTTACAGTATATCATAAACACCCAGTATAGTCTTTTATGAAAAAATCATTAGATTGGAAAGCTAGACCTTTTAATGGACTATTAATATTTTATTGTTTTGTCAGGAACCAGTGCAAATGCGCTGAATTTTCAACTTTACCTCCTGGAGGGCCTGAACAGGTGGAACCAGGATCGGGGACTGCGGCGGTGACAAGTAGGCCATCGTCTCTGCTCACCTACGCCGGGCATGTGACCCAGTGCGTCAACACCAGCAGCTTGAAGGTGTTTGGCCGGCCATTTGTGCCAAACTTCAAGCCACCCTCCAAATACACTGGTATGCTAATGTAATGAAAACTGTTTACCTAGTACTTTTGGTTTGTTGGCTTCTAAGTTTTTTAACTGACATTCAAAAGAAAAAGCTAACGTTGTGATTGTTTCAGATTGAGAAATGTCCCATGCAGGCACGTGGACAGACCACTCTGTTTGGAGGGTCAGTGGCCTGTAATTGTGGATTTCACAGCACTAAGGTGATTTGTTTTAAAATGATGCATCATTATGATTAATCTTACATCTCATGTCTGCCGCAATGCTGTAGCTGTTATATCACGCATCACAATGCTGTTGCTTTAGCAGCTCACCACTCAGCCTCCTGCCGCAGCGTCGCAGTCTGCTGCTCTGGTCTCGACCGCTGGTGCAAAGGTTGCTGTGCCACCATCTTTCCTGAGCCCCCCTCCAAGTTTGTCAATGGTGAATAATTTATTAAATAACTTCATATATATAGTGGTTTTGTATTTGTTACATAATCAAATTAATATTGTCTGTCTTTCCAGTTCACTAAATCACGCTTTGGTGGGTCACAGTCTGCCACACTAAAGCCTAATTTAGTGGCTAGGAGGAGCCCCAGCCCGTCTTCCTCCCATGTGAGGACTCCCAATCCCTGTCCATCCTCTGTGAGGACTCCCAGTCCCTGTCCATCCTCTGTGAGGACTCCCAGTCCCTGTCCATCCTCTGTGAGGACTCCCAGTCCCTCTCCATCCTCTGTCCCAGTCCCTCTCCATCCTCTGTGAGGACTCCCAGTCTCTCTCCATCCTCTGTGAGGACTCCCAGTCCCTCTCCATCCTCTGTGAGGACTCCCAGTCCCTCTCCATCCTCTGTGAGGACTCCCAGTCTCTCTCCATCCTCTGTGAGGACTCCCAGTCCCTCTCCATCCTCTGTGAGGACTCCCAGTCTCTCTCCATCCTCTGTGAGGACTCCCAGTCCCTCTCCATCCTCTGTGAGGACTCCCAGTCCCTCTCCATCCTCTGTGAGGACTCCCAGTCCCTCTCCATCCTCTGTCCCAGTCCCTCTCCATCCTCTGTGATGACTCCCAGTCCCTCTCCATCCTCTGTGAGGACTCCCAGTCCCTCTCCATCCTCTGTTAGGACTCCCAGTCCCTCTCCATCCTCTGTCCCAGTCCCTCTCCATCCTCTGTGAGGACTCCCAGTACCTCTCCATCCTCTGTCCCCGTCCCTCTCCATCCTCTGTGAGGACTCCCAGTCTCTCTCCATCCTCTGTGAGGACTCCCAGTCCCTCTCCATCCTCTGTCCCAGTCCCTCTCCATCCTCTGTGAGGACTCCCAGTCTCTCTCCATCCTCTGTGAGGACTCCCAGTCCCTCTCCATCCTCTGTGAGGACTCCCAGTCCCTCTCCATCCTCTGTCCCAGTCTCTCTCCATCCTCTGTGAGGACTCCCAGTCTCTCTCCATCCTCTGTGAGGACTCCCAGTCCCTCTCCATCCTCTGTGAGGACTCCCAGTCTCTCTCCATCCTCTGTGAGGACTCCCAGTCTCTCTCCATCCTCTGTGAGGACTCCCAGTCCCTCTCCATCCTCTGTGAGGACTCCCAGTCCCTCTCATCCTCTGTGAGGACTCCCAGTCTCTCTCCATCCTCTGTGAGGACTCCCAATCTCTCTCCATCCTCTGTGAGGACTCCCAGTCCCTCTCCATCCTCTGTGAGGACTCCCAGTCCCTCTCCATCCTCTGTCCCAGTCCCTCTCCATCCTCTGTGAGGACTCCCAGTCTCTCTCCATCCTCTGTGAGGACTCCCAGTCCCTCTCCATCCTCTGTGTGGACTCCCAGTCCCTCTCCATCCTCTGTGAGGACTCCCAGTCCCTCTCCATCCTCTGTGAGGACTCCCAGTCCCTCTCCATCTTCTGTGAGGATTCTTAGCCCTTCTCCATCCTCTGTGAGGACCCCAAGCCATGCCCCGTCTTATGTGAGAACTCCCAGCCCCTCTCCATCCTCTGTGAAGACCTCAAACCCTGCTGTAAACATCAACATGGCAGAAGCCTGTGTAAGTACAGCAGTGTCTGTTCATTGGCCAGGCTGTTGTGTAAGTTGTGCTTAGTGTAGTCTTTATTCATGCCATACATTAATAATTTGTTGTTGTCTTCTTAACAGGGTGAACCTGGTGGAGTTCACCCAGCTACTGCTGGGGCTGCAGCTTCTTTCTGGTTGCCAGGAGAGATGCGGAAAAAGATCCCCATCCAAGACCAGAGGTGGATTTCTAACACCATTTTCCACTCTGGCAAACTGCGGCAAGATTTGAAGCTGTGGTACGAACCCCCTGTCCCAGCACTCATATACCACCAGACACCGACACCAGATCGCTTTTTCACCCATCGGCTGATGGTGTGGATGCCCTACCACCTGTGGAAGGTGAGGGTAAACTGCCCTGAGTGTGGGAAGCAGCTGACAGGCTGTCTTGTGGTGTCCACAAGAGGGCTCGGAAGGTCCTGGACATCGACAGGTATTACCTGATGGTGAAAGAGACACTTAGGTGCACTGTGTGTTCTCTGAACTTCTTGTCAACCTCTCAGACTGTCCGGAACCAACTGGACCTGCCGCACCAGAAAGTGTTCCGGCTGATCCTGACCCACAAGTGAGTAAATCTGTTTTGAAAAAATGTGTTGCCAGTAGTGTGTGTAATAAAGCGATCAACACTACTACCACACCACTGTCACATTCAACTGTTGCATCGCCGGCCAAGTGTGATAGTTTTTACATGACTTCTATTAATATGTAACTAATCAGAGCTACATGTCCATTTCAGGTATGCCTGTGACATCCGTGTCATTCGCCTGCTGCGTGACTGGACTCTGGGCAACAGTCCAGCACGTCTGGTAAAACAGCTCAGGGAAAACCATGGGGAGGAATGGCTGAACAGGTTGGCACACTATCTTGGGGAGTGTGCTGACTTTGTTGATCGGCCAAGCCTCTTCCCAGTGGTGTGCCAGGAGCCCCAGAGCCCATTGATGTGCCCACCAGTCGCTGGCTGTTGACCGTCTATGGCAGGGACATCCTCTCCCGCCTGGACCATATCAAGGCCAGCATCACCTCCACATTTGGCTCCATCTTAAAGATGGACTCAACCAAACAGGTAATAAATTATCTGTGTAATAGATATCCATGTTCTTATATATGCCATTCATGCTATTGTCAATCATAATATGTGTACAGTGTAATTAATCTATATACACTTGCTGCTGTAGATAGTTCAAATTACAGATTTTTTTTAACATCACTATTGTCAAATTTCAGATCACAAAGAAGCTGGCTGGCCACGGCAGGGGACTGGTCTCTGGGTCACCTCTATTGGAAACGAGATTGGCCAGATCGTGACCAGTGTGGTCACAGTGCAGGAGGGGCCAGGACTGGACAGGATGGTGGCAGGGGTGATGGAGCGGTACCGCCAGTCAGCTATCGAACCCCACTGCTGCTGTATGTGGACTGTGGCTGCTGCATCAGTGAGGGTCCAGCAAGCTGCAGACAAGGTTTGGAGAGTGGCCAGACCTCCACATACGGCTGGACATCTGGCACTTCATGCGAAGGCTGGCCGCCGGGTGTACCACTGACGCTCATTCCCTCTACCCCACCTTCATGAGCTGTCTCTCTGCCTGCATATTTGAATGGGATGCAGGGGGCCTCTCTCTGTTGCGGCGGGCAAAGAGATAGCAGCTCAGGCAGGAGGGTGTGCCTGCCATGACTGAGCATGTGGTGGATGCAAAGATCAGTAAGAAGGAGCTGAGCCAGTACTGTCGCAGGAGGACACGCGGTGAGGAGGCCACCATCAGCCTCATTGAGCGGCTGCTGCAGGAACTGGGAGGGGCAAACGGGAGGGACCTCATGGGGTGCCACTGCTGGACCAGGTGCGCATGGAGCACATCTGGCGTGTGCAGCAACACCACGTCAAGTGCATCCAGGACCTGCCTGGTGTGCAGCTTTATACAGAGACGGGTACCATCAAGAAGGGGGGTGTTGTCCTGACCAAGTATCGCTGTGCCAGAGGGTCCACGTCTCTGGAATCATTTCATTGTCACCTGAACAGGTTCATTCCAGGTTGGTGTCTCCCTTACAGTATATCATAAACACCCAGTATAGTCTTTTATGAAATTTTATGGTGTTGACTACCTGTTAAGTCAGACTGGGCAGCCCCTGCAGGTCAGCCCTGACTCAGAGGAGACAGAAGACATGCTGGAGGATGTGGATGGGGGCGAGGAAGACGATGAGGGCTTTGAGGAAGACCAAACAACTGACCTCACAATGTCAGGTCTCCTTGATGACCTAAGTGTCTCAACACACTCTGTCTTCTCCACCCTTGCTGCCTCCTCCCAGCCTGCTGCCATCAAGCCTGCTGCCTCCTCCCTGACTGCTGCCTCCTCCCTGACTACTGCTGCCTCCTCACTGACTGCTGCCTCCTCCCTGACTGCTGCCTCCTCCCTGACTGCTGCCTCCTCCCTGACTGCTGCCTCCTCCCTGACTGCTGCCTCCTCCCTGGCTGCTGCCTCCTCCCTGGCTGCTGCCTCCTCCCTGGCTGCTGCCTCCTCCCTGGCTGCTGCCTCCTCCCTGACTGCTGCCTCCTCTCTGGCTGCCCTGACTGCTGCCTCCTCTCTGGCTGCTCCTATCCAGCCTGCCATCTCCTCCATAGCTGCGGATGTGTCTGGGGTACGTAAAGCATATTTATTTGCTAATAAATAACATCTCTGTTATTTTGTTTTGTCCCAACTTCACTCATCTCAAAATTCTCATCCTTGTTTTACCAGGCTGTGGATGAGTCCGTGTGCTAGGTGTACTTAGAAAAGGTGCAGGGCTATCTTTGGTCTGCGACCCCACGGCCACCGAGCAAACAAAGTGAAACCAGACCATCAGAGTTTATCATTACAACTGACATCATCAAGGAGCTCCGACCGGACTGTGGTCTGAGGAACCGTGTTCCAATGATGAACCAGGTCTACCACCCTAAGCCTGTATTCAAACGGGAACTTTGAAGGCCGAAGTGGAGATGTGGTCCACTCCTGACTGGCCATCCAGGTCTCAAGCATGTCCATTCCATTTGTGAGTAGAGTCAAACTGATTTGGGTATGAAGCACATGTGCTCTGAATTTTAAAAGTTAACAGTGTATCAAATCAACTAGAAAATGCATTTCCTGCAGAAAATGCGTGGGAATGCTGAATAGCTAAATTGCTAAAGCTAACCTGGTTGAACAGCTTAAATCAGTAAAAGTTGTAAAAATAGTTGAAAAAGTAAGAATGGTTGTAATTAAGTTGAATAACACCACTAATGTAAAAAAAGGTGGAAAAATTGAAGAAGAAAGAAATTAAATGCTAAACTGGATAAATAGCTTAAATCAGTATAAAGATGTTGAAGTAGTGAGAATAGTTGAAAAATTCTGAATAGCTGAATTACTAAAGATAACCTGGATGAATAGCTTAAGTAGTAAAAAATAGTTGAAATGTAGGAATGGTTTTAATTAAGTTGAATAACAACAATAATGTAATAAATTGTGGAAAAATTCTAAAGAAATTATTGAAAGGCTAAAGCTAAACTGGATAAATAGCTCAAATCAGTAAGAAGATGTTGAAGTAGTGAGAATAGTTGAAAAATGCTGAATAGCTGAATTGCTAAAGCTAACCTGGTTGATTAGCTTAAATTAGTAAAAGTAGTGAGAATAGTTGAAAAAGTAGGAATGGTTGTAATGAAGTTGAATTACACCACTAATGTAAAAATGATGTGAAAGAATTGCAAATGCTAAAGCTAAACTGGATAAATCAGTAAGAAGAAGCTTAAGTAGTAAGAATAGTTAAAAAAGTAGGAAAGTTTAAGCAGAGGTTTCACTGCGAGAATCGAACCCCTACCGCTCAGAATCGTCTGTTCCATTTCCAATCTTGACAGCTAATCACGTTCGTTCATGTCCAAGGTGAGATTCACCCCGTCCAATCACGTAGCGGGATGACAATGGATCTAGCCAACCATAACGCTGATTAATTGGAAAGATTGGATGACGCACCATGATGCTGGCGTTCCACGTACATGACGCTAACGTCCCCAGCGTGCCTAGTAACGGTTTGCTGTTATCGCACTTAAGCTGACAGCGAGATAACATTCAATTCAATGGCAAGTAACCATTAAAATGCGTTTCCTTCTTAAATAGCCATATACAGTTTATTTAATGCCTTCACACAAAGTTTTCCGGTAATTTTGCCAGGTGTTACATTGTTATATGGCCGTAAAATCATAGCTAACATTCGCTAATGCTAACTGTAGCGCTAGGCTAGTGTTGTGGAAGTTTCTGTACAGCGAGAGAGGAATTTCAGTGTGAGATGAGACCTTGTTGAGACAAAATAAAGACATGCTGCAAACTGGTTTAAAGGGATAAGGTATTCGGTGAAAAGGGTTTAATTGATTTCTGCAGAGATCAATCAAAATGACAAGAACAGCTTTCACAATGTACAGTTACAGAGTGACAACAATTCTGCGCCCCAAACAGTATATGACAGTTCCTTATATCCCCGTTAAGCCAGCAGAAACCAGGCCATGTTTGGAAAACAGTTTAATCTTAAACATAACAATTAGTTAGCTCAAGCAGACGGTTGGATCTCTTACGTATTTCTGAATCTGTCCTCCGTGCGTCAAGTTTTCTTGACCGGTCATTCTATCTTAGTTCTAAAAGGACATCTTGTCTCTCTAGATAGGCTATGGTCTCGACCTGGGACCTGCTATGATAAACATGGCTTTAGACAACTGTTTCTGTAAGACCTTATGCCATTTGCCCTTGGAGGACAAATGCAAAGACATAACAAATTCAGTTGTCTCCTACAAGGAAAAGATACAGAAGTCATTTACTCTGAGTGGCATTGAAGAGCTTATAGATGAATAATATGAAAATCATTGGTTAAATGTAATTTTCCCATTACATTAGCTAGTATGATCGTTCGTGTCATGTGAAATGTAAACTAACTGACATTAACGTTACTATTGATAAATGTAACGCATCAAATATTAATATAAATAGGAAAAGCCATGTAACTAACTACTATGTTATTACTATTCTGAGCTAACCACCTGCACCTGGGTAAATTGCAATCTCTAGCCAAATTAACTACTGTATTATGGCTAGTTTGTGTCATGTAAACAAACTAACGTTACAATCTACATATTACACTCTCAATATTACTATGAATAGATAAACAATATGTAACTAACTTGCTGTGACATAGCCTACTCTTTGCTAATCATCTAGGTAGATTGCTACCCATTTAAAAGTAACTTGGTTGATTTGATAATGCAGCTGTCATAGTAGGTGTGCGTTTGTGCTGTAGTGTCACAATGTACTGTCCAAAGGATGCTCATTGTAAATTGTTGTCCATATTCATGTTGCCTTTAGATGAGCAATAAGCCTAAAAGCCACAAGTCCATGGGGAAGGAGAGTGGATGGCAAGGCTGAGGGCATATGCCGGCTCAGGGTTTGGCCTTCTGGAGGCAACAGACCAGCCCTCAGCAGCGGAAGTGGCATGACCTCTATCAGAAGGTAAAATATAGCAATATATAATGACAACTTCAAAAAATATACCATACAATAATGCACATACTATGAATAAAACAAATTACTGTATACCCCAGTCTAAACAGGGTTGTGATTGTTTCAGATTGAGAAATGTCCCATGCAGGCACGTGGACAGACCACTCTGTTTGGAGGGTCAGTGGCCTGTAATTGTGGATTTCACAGCACTAAGGTGATTTGTTTTAAAATGATGCATCATTATGATTAATCTTACATCTCATGTCTGCCGCAATGCTGTAGCTGTTATATCACGCATCACAATGCTGTTGCTTTAGCAGCTCACCACTCAGCCTCCTGCCGCAGCGTCGCAGTCTGCTGCTCTGGTCTCGACCGCTGGTGCAAAGGTTGCTGTGCCACCATCTTTCCTGCGCCCCCCTCCAAGTTTGTCAATGGTGAATAATTTATTAAATAACTTCATATATATAGTGGTTTTGTATTTGTTACATAATCAAATTAATATTGTCTGTCTTTCCAGTTCACTAAATCACGCTTTGGTGGGTCACAGTCTGCCACACTAAAGCCTAATTTAGTGGCTAGGAGGAGCCCCAGCCCGTCTTCCTCCCATGTGAGGACTCCCAATCCCTGTCCATCCTCTGTGAGGACTCCCAGTCCCTGTCCATCCTCTGTGAGGACTCCCAGTCCCTGTCCATCCTCTGTGAGGACTCCCAGTCCCTCTCCATCCTCTGTCCCAGTCCCTCTCCATCCTCTGTGAGGACTCCCAGTCCTCTCCATCCTCTGTGAGGACTCCCAGTCCCTCTCCATCCTCTGTGAGGACTCCCAGTCTCTCTCCATCCTCTGTGAGGACTCCAAGTCCCTCTCCATCCTCTGTGAGGACTCCCAGTCCCTCTCCATCCTCTGTGAGGACTCCCAGTCTCTCTCCATCCTCTGTGAGGACTCCCAGTCCCTCTCCATCCTCTGTGAGGACTCCCAGTCCCTCTCCATCCTCTGTGAGGACTCCCAGTCTCTCTCCATCCTCTGTGAGGACTCCCAGTCTCTCTCCATCCTCTGTGAGGACTCCCAGTCCCTCTCCATCCTCTGTGAGGACTCCCAGTCTCTCTCCATCCTCTGTGAGGACTCCCAGTCCCTCTCCATCCTCTGTGAGGACTCCCAGTCCCTCTCCATCCTCTGTCCCAGTCCCTCTCCATCCTCTGTGAGGACTCCCAGTCCCTCTCCATCCTCTGTCCCAGTCCCTCTCCATCCTCTGTAAGGACTCCCAGTCTCTCTCCATCCTCTGTGAGGACTCCCAGTCCCTCTCCATCCTCTGTGAGGACTCCCAGTCCCTCTCCATCCTCTGTGAGGACTCCCAGTCCCTCTCCATCCTCTGTCCCAGTCCCTCTCCATCCTCTGTCCCAGTCCCTCTCCATCCTCTGTGAGGACTCCCAGTCTCTCTCATCCTCTGTGAGGACTCCCAGTCCCTCTTCATCCTCTGTGAGGACTCCCAGTCCCTCTCCATCCTCTGTCCCAGTCTCTCTCCATCCTCTGTGAGGACTCCCAGTCTCTCTCCATCCTCTGTGAGGACTCCCAGTCTCTCTCCATCCCCTGTGAGGACTCCCAGTCCCTCTCCATCCTCTGTGAGGACTCCCAGTCTCTCTCCATCCTCTGTGAGGACTCCCAGTCTCTCTCCATCCTCTGTGAGGACTCCCAGTCCCTCTCCATCCTCTGTCCCAGTCCCTCTCCATCCTCTGTGAGGACTCCCAGTCCCTCTCCATCCTCTGTCCCAGTCCCTCTCCATCCTCTGTGAGGACTCCCAGTCTCTCTCCATCCTCTGTGAGGACTCCCAGTCCCTCTCCATCCTCTGTGAGGACTCCCAGTCCCTCTCCATCCTCTGTGAGGACTCCCAGTCCCTCTCCATCCTCTGTCCCAGTCCCTCTCCATCCTCTGTGAGGACTCCCAGTCCCTCTCCTTCCTCTGTCCCATTCCCTCTCCATCCTCTGTGAGGACTCCCAGTCCCTCTCCATCCTCTGTGAGGACTCCCAGTCCCTCTCCATCCTCTGTGAGGACTCCCAGTCTCTCTCCATCCTCTGTGAGGACTCCCAGTCCCTCTCCATCCTCTGTGAGGACTCCCAGTCCCTCTCCATCCTCTGTGAGGACTCCCAGTCCCTCTCCATCCTCTGTGAGGACGCCCAGTCCCTCTCCATCCTCTGTCAGGACCCCAAGCAATGTACCATCTTCTGTGAGGATTCTTAGCCCTTCTCCATCCTCTGTGAGGACCCCAAGCCATGCCCCGTCTTATGTGAGAACTCCCAGCCCCTCTCCATCCTCTGTGAAGACCTCAAACCCTGCTGTAAACATCAACATGGCAGAAGCCTGTGTAAGTACAGCAGTGTCTGTTCATTGGCCAGGCTGTTGTGTAAGTTGTGCTTAGTGTAGCCTTTATTCATGCCATACATTAATAATTTGTTGTTGTCTTCTTAACAGGGTGAACCTGGTGGAGTTCACCCAGCTACTGCTGGGGCTGCAGCTTCTTTCTGGTTGCCAGGAGAGATGCGGAAAAAGATCCCCATCCAAGACCAGAGGTGGATTTCTAACACCATTTTCCACTCTGGCAAACTGCGGCAAGATTTGAAGCTGTGGTACGAACCCCTGTCCCAGCACTCATATACCACCAGACACCGACACCAGATCGCTTTTTCACCCATCGGCTGATGGTGTGGATGCCCTACCACCTGTGGAAGGTGAGGGTAAACTGCCCTGAGTGTGGGAAGCAGCTGACAGGCTGTCTTGTGGTGTCCACAAGAGGGCTCGGAAGGTCCTGGACATCGACAGGTATTACCTGATGGTGAAGAGACACTAGGTGCACTGTGTGTTCTCTGAACTTCTTGTCAACCTCTCAGACTGTCCGGAACCAACTGGACCTGCCGCACCAGAAAGTGTTCGGCTGATCCTGACCCACAGTGAGTAAATCTGTTTTGAAAAAATGTGTTGCCAGTAGTGTGTGTAATAAAGCGATCAACACTACTACCACACCACTGTCACATTCAACTGTTGCATCGCCGGCCAAGTGTGATAGTTTTTACATGACTTCTATTAATATGTAACTAATCAGAGCTACATGTCCATTTCAGGTATGCCTGTGACATCCGTGTCATTCGCCTGCTGCGTGACTGGACTCTGGGCAACAGTCCAGCACGTCTGGTAAAACAGCTCAGGGAAAACCATGGGGAGGAATGGCTGAACAGGTTGGCACACTATCTTGGGAGTGTGCTGACTTTGTTGATCGGCCAAGCCTCTTCCCAGTGGTGTGCCAGGAGCCCCAGAGCCCATTGATGTGCCCACCAGTCGCTGGCTGTTGACCGTCTATGGCAGGGACATCCTCTCCCGCCTGGACCATATCAAGGCCAGCATCACCTCCACATTTGGCTCCATCTTAAAGATGGACTCAACCAAACAGGTAATAAATTATCTGTGTAATAGATATCCATGTTCTTATATATGCCATTCATGCTATTGTCAATCATAATATGTGTACAGTGTAATTAATCTATATACACTTGCTGCTGTAGATAGTTCAAATTACAGATTTTTTTTAACATCACTATTGTCAAATTTCAGATCACAAAGAAGCTGGCTGGCCACGGCAGGGACTGGTCTCTGGGTCACCTCTATTGGAAACGAGATTGGCCAGATCGTGACCAGTGTGGTCACAGTGCAGGAGGGGCCAGGACTGGACAGGATGGTGGCAGGGGTGATGGAGCGGTACCGCCAGTCAGCTATCGAACCCCCACTGCTGCTGTATGTGGACTGTGGCTGCTGCATCAGTGAGGGTCCAGCAAGCTGCAGACAAGGTTTGGAGAGTGGCCAGACCTCCACATACGGCTGGACATCTGGCACTTCATGCGAAGGCTGGCCGCCGGGTGTACCACTGACGCTCATTCCCTCTACCCCACCTTCATGAGCTGTCTCTCTGCCTGCATATTTGAATGGGATGCAGGGGACCTCTCTCTGTTGCGGCGGGAAGAGATAGCAGCTCAGGCAGGAGGGTGTGCCTGCCATGACTGAGCATGTGGTGGATGCAAAGATCAGTAAGAAGGAGCTGAGCCAGTACTGTCGCAGGAGGACACGCGGTGAGGAGGCCACCATCAGCCTCATTGAGCTGCTGCAGGAACTGGGAGGGGCAAACGGGAGGGACCTCATGGGGTGCCACTGCTGGACCAGGTGCGCATGGAGCACATCTGGCGTGTGCAGCAACACCACGTCAAGTGCATCCAGGACCTGCCTGGTGTGCAGCTTTATACAGAGACGGGTACCATCAAGAAGGGGGTGTTGTCCTGACCAAGTATCGCTGTGCCAGAGGGTCCACGTCTCTGGAATCATTTCATTGTCACCTGAACAGGTTCATTCCAGGTTGGTGTCTCCTTACAGTATATCATAAACACCCAGTATAGTCTTTTATGAAAAAATCATTAGATTGGAAAGCTAGACCTTTTTAATGGACTATTAATATTTTATTGTTTTGTCAGGAACCAGTGCAAATGCGCTGAATTTTCAACTTTACCTCCTGGAGGGCCTGAACAGGTGGAACCAGGATCGGGGGACTGCGGCGGTGACAAGTAGGCCATCGTCTCTGCTCACCTACGCCGGGCATGTGACCCAGTGCGTCAACACCAGCAGCTTGAAGGTGTTTGGCCGGCCATTTGTGCCAAACTTCAAGCCACCCTCCAAATACACTGGTATGCTAATGTAATGAAAACTGTTTACCTAGTACTTTTGGTTTGTTGGCTTCTAAGTTTTTTAACTGACATTCAAAAGAAAAAGCTAACTATATACTTAACATGATACATGACATTAACTAATTAATTATGTGTGCATGCTTGGGCACATGTTTATGTGTTCTTTTTCATAGGAGAGCTGCTTGGTGTTGACTACCTGTTAAGTCAGACTGGGCAGCCCCTGCAGGTCAGCCCTGACTCAGAGGAGACAGAAGACATGCTGGAGGATGTGGATGGGGGCGAGGAAGACGATGAGGGCTTTGAGGAAGACCAAACAACTGACCTCACAATGTAAGGTCTCCTTGATGACCTAAGTGTCTCAACACACTCTGTCTTCTCCACCCTTGCTGCCTCCTCCCAGCCTGCTGCCATCAAGCCTGCTGCCTCCTCACTGACTGCTGCCATCGAGCCTGCTGCCTCCTCCCTGACTGCTGCCTCCTCCCTGACTGCTGCCTCCTCCCTGACTGCTGCCTCCTCCCTGACTGCTGCCTCCTCCCTGACTGCTGCCTCCTCTCTGACTGCTGCCTCCTCTCTGACTGCTGCCTCCTCACTGACTGCTGCATCCTCACTGACTGCTGCATCCTCCCTGACTGCTGCCTCCTCTCTGGCTGCCCTGACTGCTGCCTCCTCCCTGACTGCTGCCTCCTCTCTGGCTGCTGCCTCCTCTCTGGCTGCTGCCTCCTCACTGACTGCTGCTGCCATCGAGCCTGCTGCCTCCTCACTGACTGCTTCCTCCTCCCTGACTGCTGCCTCCTCCCTGACTGCTGCCTCCTCCCTGACTGCTGCCTCCTCCCTGACTGCTGCCTCCTCCCTGACTGCTGCCTCCTCCCTGACTGCTGCCTCCTCACTGACTGCTGCCTCCTCACTGACTGCTGCCTCCTCTCCTGACTGCTGCTCCTCTCTGGCTGCTGCCTCCTCTCTGGCTGCCCCTGACTGCTGCCTCCTCCTGACTGCTGCCTCCTCCTGGCTGCTGCCTCCTCTCTGGCTGCTGCCTCCTCTCTGGCTGCTGCCTCCTCTCTGGCTGCTGCCTCCTCTCTGGCTGCTGCCTCCTCTCTGGCTGCTGCCTCCTCTCTGGCTGCTCCTATCCAGCCTGCCATCTCCTCCATAGCTGCGGATGTGTCTGGGTGCGTAAAGCATATTTATTTGCTAATAAATAACATCTCTGTTATTTTGTTTTGTCCCAACTTCACTCATCTCAAAATTCTCATCCTTGTTTTACCAGGCTGTGGATGAGTCCGGTGTGCTAGGTGTACTTAGAAAAGGTGCAGGGCGATCTTTGGTCTGCGACCCCCACGGCCACCGAGCAAACAAAGTGAAACCAGACCATCAGAGTTTATCATTACAACTGACATCATCAAGGAGCTCCGACCGGACTGTGGTCTGAGGAACCGTGTTCCAATGATGAACCAGGTCTACCACCCTAAGCCTGTATTCAAGCGGGAACTTTGAAGGCCGAAGTGGAGATGTGGTCCACTCCTGACTGGCCATCCAGGTCTCAAGCATGTCCATTCCATTTGTGAGTAGAGTCAAACTGATTTGGGTATGAAGCACATGTGCTCTGAATTTTAAAAGTTAACAGTGTATCAAATCAAATATCAGTTCAGGATCCATAACCCAGATAAATGCATATTACAAGAAAACAAAGTGAAATGAACAGGTGGACACTTTGTTTTCCCTTAAGCTGGGAAAATCAACACATGTGGCGATGTTCCTGATTAAGGGAAACAGTGATACACACACACACTGACAGGAAAAAGGACCTTTTGTAAATATATGTTTTTCTGTTGCAGTCTACCTTTATCATGTCATGTGTAAAAAGTGTACACTATTTTTATATATTTATGTGGCTCAATTTAGTGGAGGACAAATCTAGTCAGTGTTTGTGTAAGTTAATTATATATTTGCCTTTTCTTTAACAATTCTTTTCTTATATTTTTCTAGCTGCCATGCGGTCAAGCGGGGACAGAGGAGAGGACCCTTGGTGCCAATGACACACTTGAAAACACCCTTGGCTTATTCATACGTGTTTGTCTGTTCTTGAAGCGGCTTTTGAAATGAATAAAAATCATAAACTGCACTTTGTTTCAAAGCTTTCTTTTAAAAATCTGATCATTTACAATGCAGTGCATTTTGCCCGTAGAGGCTTGTTCAGTGTCAAGGATGTTTTGTTAGAGCCCTGTTTTTTCTTATTGCATGCTGGATACTTGGAGCTGTGATTTTTTTCCCCCCATTGCATATGACCTTAAGCACTTAAAAACCACTTGGTTATTTGTAATTAGCCCATATGCTAGTTGGAAGAATGCCTTGAGCCAAAGTCCCCAGAATTGAGCATTGCACTGACAAGCTTTGTTTTGTAACTCTCTTTGTGAAGGTTTCCATGTGCCCATATAAACGTAGTACTCCTATCAGACTGGTAGCTAGTTGCAGTACTACACTTTGTCCTGTCTAGACTCAGAGTGAAGAGACTGAAGGCTTTTCAAAGCTGAGCTGGAGTCTGAAGTAATCACAGCTTGCTTAGGTCCAAAGCTCTCCACCCACATCATGGCTCTCATCTACTCCTCTGCATACGTATTACCTATTATTATTATGATTATTATTAGGTCAACGTCATGTTATTGTCTCTGGATACTTGTTTTGGAAAGGTATGTGTTTACATTTGGTGTAGTTATATTTGAATGTGCTTAATCAACAAAGCTGTGGCTGAAAAACCACTCCAGTCCATCTGTTTTTATCATGATTGCTGCAAACATTAAGCAAAGTGAACAGCATCGTCAAACAAAGCCCAGAGCATGTTGGTGAATATTTCGCCACGGTGGCACCATTGCCTAATCAATGCAATAGCATTGCCTGTAAAGAGCCATGTCCCTCTTCACTTTATTAGCAATTAGTTATTGTTCTCATAACGTTGTTGTATTAACACATATTCATTTCTTGTCTGTTTTTTATATATATACTACCGTTCAAAAGTTTGGGGTCACCCAAACAATTTTGTGTTTTCCTGAAAAGTCACACTTATTCACCACCATACGTTGTGAAATGAATAGAAAATAGAGTCAAGACATTGACAAGGTTAGAAATAATGATTTGTATTTGAAATAAGATTTTTTTTACATCAAACTTTGCTTTCGTCAAAGAATCCTCCATTTGCAGCAATTACAGCATTGCAGACCTTTGGCATTCTAGCTGTTAATTTGTTGAGGTAATCTGGAGAAATTGCACCCCACGCTTCCAGAAGCAGCTCCCACAAGTTGGATTGGTTGGATGGGCACTTCTTGGTACCATACGGTCAAGCTGCTCCCACAACAGCTCAATGGGGTTCAGATCTGGTGACTGCGCTGGCCACTCCATTACCGATAGAATACCAGCTGCCTGCTTCTGCTCTAAATAGTTCTTGCACAATTTGGAGGTGTGTTTAGGGTCATTGTCCTGTTGTAGGATGAAATTGGCTCCAATCAAGCGCTGTCCACTGGGTATGGCATGGCGTTGCAAAATGGAGTGATAGCCTTCCTTATTCAGAATCCTTTTACCCTGTACAAATCTCCCACCTTACCAGCACCAAAGCAACCCCAGACCATCATATTACCTCCACCATGCTTAACAGATGGCGTCAGGCATTCTTCCAGCATCTTTTCATTTGTTCTGTCTCACAAACGTTCTTCTTTGTGATCCAAACACCTCAAACTTGGATTCATCCGTCCACAACACTTTTTCCAGTCTTCCTCTGTCCAATGTCTGTGTTCTTTTGCCCATCTTAATCTTTTTCTTTTATTGGCCAGTCTCAGATATGGCTTTTTCTTTGCCACTCTGCCCTGAAGCCCAGAATCCCGCAGCCGCCTCTTCACTGTACATGTTGACACTGGTGTTTTGCGGGTACTATTTAATGAAGATGCCAGTTGGGGACCTGTGAGGCGTCTGTTTCTCAAACTAGAGACTCTAATGTACTTATCTTCTTGCTCAGTTGTGCAACGACCTCCCACTTCTTTTTCTACTCTGGTTAGAGCCTGTTTGTGCTGTCCTCTGAAGGGAGTAGTACACACCGTTGTAGGAAATCTTCAATTTCTTAGCAATGTCTCGCATGGAATAGCCTTCATTTCTAAGGACAAGAATAGACTGTCGAGTTTCAGATGAAAGTTCTCTTTTTCTGGCCATTTTGAGCGTTTAATTGACCCCACAAATGTGATGCTCCAGAAACTCAATCTGCTCAAAGGAAGGTCAGTTTTGTAGCTTCTGTAACGACCTAAACTGTTTTCAGATGTGTGAACATGATTGCACAAGGGTTTTCTAATCATCAATTAGCCTTCTGAGCCAATGAGCAAACACATTGTACCATTAGAACACTGGAGTGATAGTTGCTGGAAATGGGCCTCTATACACCTATGTACATATTGCACCAAAAACCAGACATTTGCAGCTAGAATAGTCATTTACCACATTAGCAATGTATAGTGTATTTCTTCAAAGTTAAGACTAGTTTAAAGTTATCTTCATTGAAAAGTACAGTGCTTTTCCTTCAAAAATAAGGACATTTCAATGTGACCCCAAACCTTTGAACGGTAGTGTATATATACAGTATATATATATATATTTTATATGTTCAACACTAATGAAGCCACAATGTTAACAATAAACCATATTTACTTTTAATACAAAGACAAAAGTAGGCAATACTGGATTCAAACATAACATTTTATTTATTAATTGAGCCATTTTGAGGCTTGCGCTTCTTTTCCATTATGTGTTGTGGGAATGGTCGGGATGTAAGGAATCAACGCTATCAATCTGTCAATCCCAGTGAGCGCGAGCAGCCCGGTCAGGTCGAGAGCCTCAGAGGTCCAGCTGGCGGGTACGACTGCAAGCCTGCCCGGAGACACAAAAGATTGAGGTGAGTGTTACTGTTGCACTATTTCCCCACCCTGTCTATAGTGTTCCTGTCTATAGTGTGTGTGTTTCACTTACCTTCCTGAACCCCTTCCCAGCATGAGCAACCGCTCTTTGCGATTGGTTACACTGTGTACATTCTTGAGATGCTGGGACCTATATTCGTAGGGCACTCTGCACAATGGGCACTGCTTCATTGTTTTTTTTCTGTGGAGAAAAAAAAAAAAAAAGTCAACAGGAAATAGCTCTCTCCATATATGTATAGGTGCATCTTTTTTCAGTTGAACAGTTTCATTAGCCTGCACTTGGTAAGGTGGCAAAACAAAAGATCCTTCACTTTGTCTGAAAGACCCTTCTCCTCCACTTTCACCGACAGATCCAACGCCTCAAACAGACCCATATCATCTTCCAACCGACCGCTCTCCACATCCTCCTTTTGGCCGCCTGGCAGATCAGGGGACTCCACTGTGGGCAACGCTTCACCTGATACTGTATTAAACATAAATTAATACAAATAAGTGACTTAGGAAAGTCTTTTGCTACTGTGCTTTGTCTTAACGGTTTCTATTTACCCTTGTTCTCGCAGCATGACAGAAATGATTTGAGGAAGATGGTTTTCCAACAGACGGCTCTTTGGTGGTCTGCAGACTTGAGGCCTTCTGCACCTGGAAAAAAAAAAATAAGAGCTCAAATATGTTTTCATTCATTTAGAAAGGAAAATTAAAAAAGGTGTGAATCCAACTGAAAATAACTCACTTT
>JABXJD010003447.1:0-22954 GCA_013375575.1 Percina caprodes
AGTTTCAGGGGCCTTCTTGTTGATAAGTTACCCAGAGGCATGTCCCCTGCATTGTCACTGTCATCAGAGCCCCTCACGGTGCCGACCAGTATCACATCTGGCTGAACGTCCTCTTCGTCCGACTGCACCAGAGGCTCATCACTCTCCTCACTGGCCACTTCGTCTTCAGGCTCCCATGCTGCGTCCTGGTTGGACGGTTGGTTGTGTGTGAGAGGGGCTGGGATTGTTTGGCTTCTGTAAGATTCAGAGGAGCAAGACTCGAGGTCTGGACCTGTTAGAGAACACAGCTATTACTTCACAGACGGACTAGTGTCCATCGTTCACTGGAGTTTAACCCGCTACATCTCAGTTTGGTTTGGTGCATTCACACGGAGATAGATCAGCAACAGGCCCATTCATTTCTTTATAATGATTATCTTTCCTGTACAGACATGTGAATTATAAAACCATGTACCAGCTGGTTTCATTGTACTAACCACCAGGGACACATTACATCTTCAGAGTCACACATTACATCTTCAGAGTCATTCAGTCAGAAAATGACTGCTGCAGCTTTAAAAGATTGCCAACCTACCATATCTTACTTTGTACAACATACAATATGTGCACGTCTTGCATTGTACTCAGGTGGCAGAGTAACGGAGTGGGGGTTACCTGAGGTCAGCGATGATCCTGTACTGATGTCATCAGCAGTGGAGTTGAGGAAGTCATCCAAAGCCTCCAGGTCTGAGATGTTACCGATTGTCATCTGATCCAGAACACCCTCATCAGCTGCTCTTGGCTCTGCAACACACCGATTTATTGGTTAGTGGTTATACAGTGTTTCCTTTAGGATTTGTTTTGGAGCAGTGGGGGCAGGTCTGTCCGAACAACAATAGTTTAACCTGCAGATATATTTGTCCTGCATGGTGTCACACAACAAACTCCACATGTACAATGCTCACGCACGCACAAATCTGACAGAATGAAGGAATGGAAGAAATAAAAAGTCCACTCTACACAGACATCAAAGCGGAGTGGTCGGACTGCAGTAACACCGTCCACTTGCGGGGGGGCGTGGACAGGCTTTCCAACAGGCAGGATCATTTAAAAGGCAACCGTGACTACAGTACATTGTGTGTCTGCCCTCTTTCTGATACTGTGGCGGCAGAAAGTTTGGCGTGGGGGGGGGGCTGCCTTTTCCAAATCAACATAGAGGAAACACTGGTTATATAATAATGTATTATATAAAGTTATTTGCTGTAAATGAGAGTGCCTTGCCTCTGTGCTGCAGGTGTCCCGTGGACAGGTACTGCTCCATGTCTTGGTTAAAGGCTTCTTCGTAGACTTTCTGTCGTTCTCTCAGTTTCTGCTGCGTGGCCTGCTCCAGCTCGGCCACCTTCTGAGCATGCTCAGAATTCAGCTCCACTACAAACAGAAGACAACATTTTTTAAATCATTTCTATAGTGTTTCCCATCATGCCATCAACAGCAGTATTGGTCAGCGGTCGGCATTTTATGTGATCAACAGGTGTACAGTCACCAATATTCAGCATTCAATGTTCCAGTCACCTGGTGCCATACTATTTTTTAAATGTTTGGAGTAGAAAATACAGAACTGCATGAAAATGTAAGAAGTAGAAGTAAAATGTCTGCTGTAGAATAATTACTCCAGTAAAGCATAGATACTCCAAACTTCTGACACCTCTGATAACTACAAGGTGAAAGGGTTTTCACACATGTAATGTTCCCAAATGAAATGACTGTAAAAACAAGTCCAGGGTTTCCCGGCCGTTTGAGCCGGAGGTGCAGCACCCAGAGCCTACGCTACATGAATGACAAATGCAGCAAAAACCTTGAAAAAGCATCCAACTTGGCCTGGTTGGTCGACATGTGTAGAGGTTTATTCCTCAACACAGAAGGGCCAGGGATCAAGTCCAACCTGCAATGGTTTCCTGCATGTCTCCCACATCCCCCCTCCACCTTTAATGTCTCAGCTGTCCTATCTATTGAAGGTGGAAAGGTCCAAAGAAATTAACTTTCAAAAAAAAAAAATCAAATCGTTCATTATCAAAATCTATATTGCCCTTCATAAACTTCATTTTCCATAAAAGTCCTTTTTTATGAATATTGACCACCACCATCAATTTCAATATTCCTATTGGCTTGGAATTTGACATTTACACTTGAATGAAATGGGGTAGACGCTCCACAATCATAGAAAGTGAAATTCAGTTGGTTGTCATATTCAATGTCACCGCTAGATGGGAGAAATTCTTACACAATGTAGCTTTAAGCTCTTTGAGTGTTATTTAATATCTGCTCTAACTTTTCCAACGTTTTAGACACAGATACGGTGATAAAAAGTCCAAAATGTCAAATTGCATATTTCTTTACTGCAAAACATCATTTTCTTGAGGAGAAACATGTCGTGTTCATTGTGTCTAATGTTTTTTTCTATACATCCATTCATTGTGACACATATGGATTTATAGAGACATTACAAAAAAGGCAAACACTTGAAAGCAAGGTAATACAGCAGTAATGTAGTCATTATTGTGTGTGTGTGTGTGTGTGTGTGTGTGTGTGTGTGTATACGTGTGTGTATACGTGTGTGTGTGTGCGCAGCTCACCTTCCAGTGCCTCCAGCTCCCTCCTGTTAAAAGACAAACAGCAGACATGTCAGCGTTATGTTCTTCCATTGCTTTCACTTCACTTGAGCTGAATAAAAATAACAGGTGCGAAGCCTCCTCCGGACCAAATAGACCAACAGAGGTATCAAGCTGAACCACTGTCTGTCTGTTTTTCTTTTTTTGTGTGAAAGCATTTTTTGGATTATTCCGACATTCGGACCAAATACAGGAACCTCTGGCAGGCTATTTCGTGTTATGAGAGAAGTGTAACTCCTTTAAGGAACAGCTCAGTGCTTAGTGAGAGCGCTCAGAGCAGACAGCTGTCGGCTATCATAGCTGAGAATAACTCAGCAGTTTACTTGTTAAGTGGCAGTAAATGTACAGTGTAGCTTTCAGTCTGCCTTGGAATAAATGCTGCAGCTCTTCAAAAGCCCAAGTAAACCCAGTAGGGGAGAGCAGAAGTCAGCTGGAAAAACGAGAGGACGGTGAAGCCCGTCTACAGACCAATCAGGTACAACTGCTGTGAGATGCAGCTCAGGACGTAGTTTTGTCACGTAGAACTCTTTAGTGCACTTGCATAACTGCAGTGTGAAACCAAAACTTGTGAAAGCCCCCTTAGTTATGTCTGACCACAGACAATCCCTCTACTGATGCGGATTCCTTCTAGTCCACTGATGGCACACAAAATGAATGAAGTACAACAGCAAAACAAAACAAAGGTGGCCTTAGACCAGAGCCACTTCACATTCTGATCTATGCAGTGAATTCAGGCGGTAAATTAATAAAGCTTGGACAGGAACAGGGCTTTTTGTCAGAATCAGTGCCAATACAATAACTGAGGTTCAGTTCTAGTAACATCTTACACTTATTTTCAATCTTTTCTATTTAAATCATGTCAAAGTTCAATCTGCTAGACCATCATTTTGTATAAAATTATATAAAATGACTAAATTAGGACATGACTAAGGACCAAGTAGTGACCTGACAGTTTTTGGCACTGGGTTTAAAGACAATTCAACAGAAAGCATCAAGGGTCAATAACATCTACAGCACCATCTCAATACATTGAAAAATATATACATTTGTGTAAATTACTTATTTTCTGCTGTTAATTTTCCTTTACCCAGTTTGTGTCAGATGGGTTTGTTTAACTTTATATTCTGTGTATCTTGTCTTTGTTTTCTTATAGCTAAATGTTGAAGGCTATTTGATGTTTTCATTGATGAGGTCATAGAGAGAAAGCACAAAAATTCTGTCTTGTACCTCTTCTTTTTCTTGTAGACTTCCAGTTGGTTGATGTGATGCTGTTTGGATGTCTGCTGCTCACACTGACAGCAAAGAGTCTCCAGGTAGACCAGCCTGCTCTCCATCTCCTCAAAGTCGCCTTCCAAATGAGCTACACACACACGCACACACACACACAGTTCCATTTGTAAATGTCTGAGTTCCAAGTCTGAACCACGTACAGTTAGAGAATCTTACAGTACCCCGAGCAAAGCAATCCAACATGGCTGCTCCGTGCATCAACACTAATGAAAGCTGTAGTAATATACAGTGTAATAGCACTTCTGTCTCATTTGTGTCTCATTAAACCAGCCGTATACGCAACACTGTCCAACTTCTATCTGTGGACATGTTGATACAGTCTTTGTACGCACAAAATAAAGTTTCAACTGCTCTTGCTAGCAATGGCTAAACTGGCTAGCACAAACATTACAATTCGTTGTACTGGAACCCAATCAACTCGGTTGTGACCATAGATATGTTTTGTATGTCTAGTGATGGCTCGGGCTGCCAGGGTAAAGGGATGATGTATGATGTTATGGCGCCATCTGTTGGTGTTGCTAGCTTTATGAAGCAGACTCCATACAGTACCGATGTTGGCAGTAATGGCATCCAGTTCACTGATGAAGGCCGGCACGCTCTGCAGCTGTTCCTGCAGCTGTGTCAGGGCTGCTCTTCTTCTCTCCCAGTGTGCTGAGAGCATCACTATGTCCCCATCTACTGTCTAACACACACACACACACACACACACACAAACAAAAGTGCTGCTGAATGATACCGACATTTTTTTTTTCATTGCTCTCTTAAATTCAGGGCTGCCACAGTCAGAACACACTCTACCATGTTGTTTCAATTTGTGGGGGGGGGTCAAATCTAAATCATTACTGGTTTGAAAAGACGTGATGCTGCTCCTACCTCGGCAGCCTGAGCACAGTCTTTAGTCCTTCTATGGAGAATAAACCAGCTCTCCTCATACCTAAACAAACACATTGTAGAGACACAAACACACCATTTATATACACCATTTGTGTGTGTGTGTGTGTGTGTGTGTGTGTGTGTGTGTGTGTGTGTGTGACCTGCTGAGGATGTCCAGTCCGGCACTGAAATGAGGAGGGTTTTTTCTTGAACCTAAACAACACACAGAAGAATCCCACAATGTTAAATAATGGGAGCATGTCCACACCTCAGGAGGAGTCACATCGGTCGATGCAACCATACACCGTAAAAATAAATAATAACGGAGCAGGACGGAGCTTTAACTAACTCGGAGTCTAACCCTGATCTCGGACAAGATTTACCCTGAGATTGGTTCAATCCAGTCCGAGTAGGTTGACTCAGAGTTAAGCACAACGACCACCACAATAAAAAGGCAGCATGAATGGAGCAAAGATACTACCAATCACCATGGTAACAACCACAAACTAACTGGTCGATGGAAATACTCATACACAAGTACTGCGAAATAGATCATGTATTTAGTTAAAAAAGCAACACAGCGGCTGCTGCAAAAGAAAGAATTTGCATGGGAGAAAATTTCTGCTAGAATAAATGCGCAAGTTCAGGCTGGAGTTACCATAGTAACTGACTCTGAGGTTAAGTTACCTCTCTCTCTCTAGGTTTGATTACCTCCCTTTCTGTTTCCCTCATCTCAGGGTTAGCTAACTCAGAGTCAGGTAAGATTTTAATGTAAAAATGTTGTTGTTGTAAAATGGTTAGGAATTTTGAAGAATAAATGACAATTCAAATATCCAGTAGATGTAAAAAACAAAACACTGTTTCAATAAGAAATGATACAGTGCGACTGGCTGTTAACACACACACACACACACACACACACACACACACACACACACACAGACACACAGACACACAGACACACACCTGGATCTCCTCCTGATTTTGGTGTCTCTTGATTTGTCTCCAAGAGTCTTGAAGCTGGAAGAACGGAGAAATACAGAAAAGTTTGAAAATAGATTTGCATAGAATTTATACTTTTAATAATCCCCAGAGGGAAAATTACAATTATACACTCTATTTGTTAGAACACACAGGCCTGAAACACACACACACACACACACACACACACACACACACACACACACACACACACACACACACACACACACACACACACACACACACACAGTCCTTACGGGGACTTGAGTCCCTCCAGTTCCCAACCCACCTCCCTAGGGGCTGACCCATGAATGCTGAGTCACAGCAGACACATTTTCAGCTTCATTTGATTAAATAAATGACGCGGAGCAGCTTTTAAAGGACCCTTTGTGTGAGGTCTCATTCACCAGATTGTAGCTTTTAGAATTCACGTTGGGACATTTATAACTCAATAGCTGAGTTTGTTTCTAATGTCCATTACTGATTATTTCAATCCAGAACAGACATAACTGGACATAAGTATTTACTCTGAACAGTGGTGCAATGTAACTTTACTACAGTACTGTCCTCAGTCCAGATGTTGAGGTATTTGTACTTTACTGTAGTCTTTTCATACCACTCTCTACTTCTACTCCACAACATTTCAGAGAGAAATATTCTACTTTTTTACTCATCTGACAGCTTTAGTTACTAGTTACTTTAGTTACTAGTTACTTTCCACATTAAGAGTCCTGCTCACTAACCACATGTAGTTTATAATATCTGATATCTTATTATAAAGTAACCTAGCAACAATATAACGGCCTCCAGGTTCAGCTGAGAGGATGAGCCCATTAAACACACAGCTGGTTGGATCCTTTACTCTTTCTAAAAATACTTTAACTACATTTTCCTGACGATACTAACACACTTTCACTTAAGTAAAAATGTCAATGCATAAAGTACTTTTTACAGTGTGGTATTAGTACTTGTACTGAAAGGAAGGATCTGAATCCTTCTTTCACCTGAATGGTAACTTCATGTATTCACTCTGATTCAAAGGGTTGGAGAATTAAAGCTCACATGATGGTCAGCTGAAGGCAACTGATCCAGGAGCAGCTCGGACCAAGCTAACGTTAGTTAGTTAGTTAGTTAGTTAGTTAGGACGAGAACAATTCGAAACTCAGCGGCTAACCCTAACTAACTAACTAACTAACGTTAACGTTACTGTTTAACATCGACGTGTGCGCCATAAAATAAGGTTACAGTTTTCTTAACAGACGGTACAAAATCTGAATTAGGGACTGTAGTTAGCTTTAGTGTTAGCCACTTGAGCTGCTAATCTCTACAACTGTTCCATCATTAGCTAATTGTACATGTTATGCTATATGACAAGGTCTAGCATTCACATTTAATTAAATGTGAGGTGGGAGGTTTTACAACTAGCTAACATGAACGATATGTCAGAAAGCAGACCCACCCCGTTGTAAAGTCCTGCTGGACCATGTGAAGTCGTTCTCGGAAGTTTTCAAACATAATTCCTCGTTGTCATTTGATCTTTCTTCACCTAGAACTGGTTGTCAACCTCGCCTGTACTCCGGGCAGCTAACGCTAACGTTAGCTAGCTAGCTGTAACATAACCCTTCTCAGGGAGCCGAGGACGCTGTTCGCTTTCACTGCAGTCACGTGATCTGTTGCTGGGTTTTGTTGCGCGATTATTCTAGTAATTAAGGTACCGGTGTCATGTGATGTCAACAAAAACCTCCTCATGCGTAAAACTTCCTGGATTTTAATGGAATGGATCTGTTATTTTATTGTTTGTATTATTTCGTGTGCTTTTTCAATTGATATCTTTATGAGAATTACACTTGATGTGTATGTGCTATTGATGTTTACCTGATTCTTTGTATAATAACTTTAAAAAAAACAATGAAAACATTTCTGTACAGAAAAGATTGCACGCTATTAATCTCATCCTTTTATAAGTAAAACAGTCCATTTACACGCCAGCAAATTGGCAAATCAGAAACCTTTATATCCTAGTTCAAATCCTATCCTGCATATCTTTTCGCTTTGTCGAGGGCTGGGACCCCTTCTTGGACTATATATATCTTGGACTATATATATCTTGGACTATATATATCTTGGACTATATATATCTTGGACTATATATATCTTGGACTATATTTCTTAAACTATATATTTCTTGGACTATATATCTTGGACTATATTTCTTGAACTATATATCTTGGACTATATGTACAGTGGTGTGAAAAAGTGTTTGCCCCCTTCCTCATTTCCTGTTCCTTTGCATGTTTGTCACACTTAAGTGTTTCGGAACATCAAACCAATTTAAACAATAGTCAAGGACAACACAAGTAAACACAAAATGCAATTTGTAAATGAAGGTGTTTATTATTAAAGGTGAAAAAAAATCCAAACCATCATGGCCCTGTGTGAAAAAGTGATTGCCCCCCTTGTTAAAACATACTATAACTGTGGTTGTCCACACCTGAGTTCAATTTCTCTAGCCACACCCAGGCCTGATTATTGCCACACCTGTTCACAATCAAGGCATCACTTAAATAGGAGCTGCTTGACACAGTAAGGTCCACCAGAAGATCCTTAAAAGCTACACATCATGCCGAGACCCAAAGAAATTCAGGAACAATTGAGAAAGAAAGTAATTGAGATCTATCAGTCTGGAAAGGGTTATAAAGCCATTTCCAAAGCTTTGGGAATCCAGCGAACCACAGTGAGAGCCATTATCCACAAATGGCGAAGACATGGAACAGTGGTGAACCTTCCCAGGAGTGGCCGGCCGCCCAAAATTACCCCAAGAGCGCAGCGACGACTCATCCAAGAGGTCACAAAAGACCCCACAACAACGTCCAAAGAACTGCAGGCCTCACTTGCCTCAGTTAAGGTCAGCGTTCATGCCTCCACCATCAGGAAAAGACTGGGCAAAAATGGCCTGCATGGCAGAGTTCCAAGGAGAAAACCACTGCTGAGCAAAAAGAACATCAAAGCTCGTCTCAATTTCTCCACAACACATCTTGATGATCCCCAAGACTTTTGGGACAACATTCTGTGGACCGATGAGACAAAAGTGGAACTCTTTGGAAGGTGTGTGTCCAAGTATATCTGGCGTAGAAGGAACACTGCATTTCATAAAAGAACATTATACCAACAGTAAAATATGGTGGTGGTAGTGTGATGGTCTGGGGCTGTTTTGCTGCTTCAGGACCTGGAAGACTTGCCGTGATAAAAGGAACTATGAATTCTGCTGTCTACCAAGAGATCCTGAAGGAGAATGTCCGACCATCTGTTTGTGTACTCAAGCTGAAACGAACTTGGGTTCTGCAGCAGGACAATGATCCTAAACACACCAGCAAGTCCACCACCGAATGGCTGAAGAAAAACAAAATGAAGACTTTGGAGTGGCCTAGCCAAAGTCCTGACCTGAATCCTATTGAGATGTTGTGGTATGACCTTAAAAAGGCCGTTCATGCTCGAAAACCCTCTAATGTAACTGAATTAGGACAATTCTGCAAAGATGAGTGGGCCAAAATTCCTCCAGGACGCTGTAAAAGCCTCATTGCACATTATCGCAAACGCTTGGTTGCAGTTGTTGCTGCTAAGGGTGGCCCAACCAGTTATTAGGTTTAGGGGGCAATCACTTTTTCACACAGGGCCATGATGGTTTGGATTTTTTTTCACCTTTAATAATAAACACCTTCATTTACAAATTGCATTTTGTGTTTACTTGTGTTGTCCTTGACTATTGTTTAAATTGGTTTGATGTTCCGAAACACTTAAGTGTGACAAACATGCAAAGGAACAGGAAATGAGGAAGGGGGCAAACACTTTTTCACACCACTGTATCTTGGACTATATATATCTTGGACTATATATATCTTGGACTATATATATCTTGGACTATATGTATCTTGGACTATATATATCTTGGACTATATATATCTTGGACTATATATATCTTGGACTATATATATCTTGGACTATATATTTCTTGGACTATATTTCTTAAACTATATATTTCTTGGACTATATATCTTGGACTATATTTCTTGAACTATATATCTTGGACTATATGTATCTTGGACTATATATATCTTGGACTATATATATCTTGGACTATATATATCTTGGACTATATATATCTTGGACTATATATATCTTGGACTATATTTCTTAAACTATATATTTCTTGGACTATATATCTTGGACTATATTTCTTGAACTATATATCTTGGACTATATGTATCTTGGACTATATATATCTTGGACTATATATATATATCTTGGACTATATATATCTTGGACTATATATATTTCTAGGACTATGTATCTTGGACTATATATATCGGACTATATATATATATATATATATATATATATCTTGGACTATATATATTTCTAGGACTATGTATCTTGGACTATATATATCGGTATATATATATATATATATATATATATATATATATCTTGGACTATATATATTTCTAGGACTATGTATCTTGGACTATATATATCGGTATATATATATATATATATATATATATATATATATATCTTGGACTATATATATTTCTAGGACTATGTATCTTGGACTATATATATCGGTATATATATATATATATATATATATATATATATATATATAAATATATCTTGGACTATATATATTTCTAGGACTATGTATCTTGGACTATATATATCGGTATATATATATATATATATATATATATATATATATATATATATATATATATATCTTGGACTATATATATTTCTAGGACTATGTATCTTGGACTATATATATCGGACTATATATATATATATATATATATATATATATATATATATATATATATCTTGGACTATATATATATTTCTAGGACTATGTATCTTGGACTATATATATCGGACTATATATATATATATATATATATATATATCTTGGACTGTATATATTTCTAGGACTATGTATCTTGGACTATATATATCGGACTATATATATATATATATATATATATATATATATCTTGGACTATATATTTTTCTAGGACTATGTATCTTGGACTATATATATCGGACTATATATATATATATATATATATATATATCTTGGAGTATATATATTTCTAGGACTATGTATCTTGGACTACATATATCTTGGACTATATATATATATCTTGGACTATATATATATATCTTGGAGTATATATATTTCTAGGACTGTATCTTGGACTATTTATATCTTGGACTATATATATATTTGACTATATTTCTTGAATTATATATTTACTGTAGGCTGCGATTTTGAAAATAAATAATGAACTAATTCCCCTCCAATGTAAATGCACCCAGCAGATAGATATGCAAAGACATTTTATTGCAAATTTTCAATCAAATGATTCACATTTAAATACAGACTTTTTACAGTTAGGCTATCTTCGATGTTGCTGCACAAATATTGGACTTTTCATGTGTTACATGTTATCATATTCCCTTGGGGCTGAAAGAGTTGGCTCATCTTACCAAAATGTCATGAACACACAATGACAGATAGAGATATAACAAAACAACTGACTGACAACGCCATAACACTTTAAAGTTGCATTAACTGGCAGGATATCAACTCTACCGCATAAAAAGTAAAAAAGTCAGTACTGGAGTTTATGCTCCGATCTGATGCCATGTCATTTAGATCCAAAGGAAATCTACTTTGAAGAAGCTTATTTATGATATTTTTCTGTTATGATTCACTGTTAAACTGGATAATAAAATTCTTCTTCTGTAGTGATTGTGTATTTTCATGTTTCACAAAGAGTTTAACCTGAGTCAGACCGTACAATAAGAAATCATATCACATCCATACGGAGATAGTAGTATACAGTGGTTAATACATAATAACATATACAATATGACACACTGGTATCAGATCAGTATTCAGTATCGGGATCAGGAAGCAAAAATTTATATCAAACCATCTCAACTTTGTCCACGTCTGTATCTGCAAGACACACAAATGTATTTCACATTCTTGCACTTGAATATTTTAAAGACATTAAATGAGTACTGGGAGATGCTCAATAGATCATTTGTTCTTTCAAATGAACTTGAAACCACTGACTTTGTGTCCCAGATGAAAGCCAGCAGTTCCACACTGCACATCCATTCAGTGACTTCCCATTGAAGGCCATTCAGCCAACACAGGCACCACGTTATTGAAGGAGAATATTATGTGTAGCTCCAACCACACACGCTGTAAGGATCCTTAATGAAACATCCCTTGTTACAATGTGTTAGTTGGACTGAGTGACTTCTTAAATAAACTGGCAGTGTGTGAATCCTGTTTCAGGAAGACAGATTGTCCAATTTCTACAAAAAAAATGATCACTGATGACTTCTCAAAAGGTACTTTGCATAGCAGAAATGTTTCAAAAGATCCGATAACTGTCACAAAATACCAACCAGGAGAAAACTGCTGATACGTATAACTCTTGTAAAAAGCAAATGCCTCTGTTCAAAAGCATTTACAATAATATAACAATAACACAATAATAATAAAATAATAAAACAATAACAACAGCAACACACCTGATGAGTTTGGAATTAGACGGCGTGACGAGGATGAAGAAGCAAACTTTCATGGCATAATAACTGTAGTAAGCAACAGTTTTCTGCAGCTTACACCCACATTCATACGTAATGTCAGTATATTGTTTAATAAAAGTACACAGATCAAACAGGTCATAATATGAAATTGATTCAAACGCATAACTTAGTTTAACATGTGCTGGCCATAAATAAACACCTGCCACCTGTGATTTAGACTGATAAAATATATCTGTCCATATATAAAATATATATGGACAGAGTATAATGAGCGCATTTACAAACGTATTTTTCAATAACTCATTGATGTGTAGAAATGTTATGTGATTATGACAACTTGAAAAATATTCACAGTGGTTTTACTGTGACAAATGTGCAATTTTAATGAATGTATTGACAGCCATGTTTTATCACATCTATTTAACCGCCCTAAAATCATCTCATGAGCAAGTGAATAGCACCTGATAGAACCTGATATACTGCGAAAACCTTCCATGAGATCCAGTGGGGGGGGTCTTATACAGTCATTTATCATCCAGTATGATGGCCATGTTAGGCGTTTCTTCTTGAGGCGTTGTTCACACGCCTCACAATACACACATCCTTCTATTTCTACAAATGTACCGATCCTCACAGACACTGAAATAAACATGTCAAGTCAATACACGGCCACCCCCGCACCCTTTAACATGCCTAGGGAAGCATGGACAAAAACTTGTTAATGATATGTACAACACGGGCACAAAAGGCTTCGATGGAAGGGGAAAATAAAAGAAATAAGTCATTCAAACAAAACGTTTGGTTCTTGTATACTTTAAATATACCATTAATTACATTAAATATACTTGAAAACAACTGTCCATTGAAGAGACCAGAATGGGGGGAGAGGGGCACTAACTTCCTAAAGGATAGATTCACGTTTTTTCAAGTCTGTCCTAAAACTATACTCACATGCCCATCTGTAATTTATACTAATTTAATTTATACTGTTTATTGATCTCCAGTGGGGAAATTACAATATGCACATTGAAACTGGTTTTGGTTGCTGTAATCATTCACCGCATTCATACTGGCCATTCATAGTGGCCATTCATAGTGGCCATTCATAGTGGCCATTCATAGTGGTCATTCATACTGGCCATTAAGAGAACATTTCCTAATGCAAACTCAATGCGAGTGATGGGAACAAAGTTTACCTGAAGTTTATATGAGGCTTTAGCTGTCTGAATTAGACAAATCAAGTGGGTAGCTTTCATATTTACAGCCTATTATGAAAAAATTCCCCCTTTTTGGGTTCTCTGGACAGTGTTTCCTTGCTGCTCTGTGAACAGTAACACAAATATGGAATTTCATACCACAAACACTAACGTTGGAAGATGCCCACTTCATTCCCACTTCATTTGACTAAGACCGCTGAGCCCTCAGATTAGCCTCAGATTAACATCAGGAGGAACGATTACAGCGGTAAAACACGTGTTTCACTGTTAATATATATATAACTATTGTTTCAAGACATAACGTGTTTGAAAAAATATGAGCCTGTCCTTTAACTCTGGTGAGGATTTTAAATGAGAAACCTTTAGGACCTTTATGTTATCTATGTAGACCATCCTGGACAGATTATGTTGGTTTGAATGAAATGACAGGACTGCATTGTGACCTGACTGCCAAAGACCTGCCAAAAAGCCCCCGAGCAAGGGTATGTAGCCGTGTGCACGACAGCTTTCACACATAGAGCCCCTTTCACACATGCACTGCACACCTAGATGTTCTGTGTACTGCCTTTCAGGACCTGGAGGTCCCTGTTTAAACGGTAGACTGTACAGACTGACTCAAGTTAAACCATGTGCTTTAATAAAACTAGTGCCTTTTCCATGTGAATCTGATGATCAGGGAAGCATCTGATAACAGTGGCTCTTTTACTATATAGTCCAGCATACAGCGTGTCTGCCATTATGCTGTCTTCCAATTATTTATTTGACCTTTAGAATTAGAACGTTCTTACAATCATTGACACATGTAGAGAACAGTACACAGTCCCTACGTCACTATCCAATCAGCCAACAACCATCTTCATGCGACACTTATGATCAACAGTATCCAATGCTGTTCTGAATACTTTGCTAATTGTCTTCAACATCAATTCCAAATATAGCAAAGCTCAGGTTTGTCGGCGCTTCTGAAGGGTTCTAGGGCTAGTCCTGGTCTTAATGGCTGAGGTAATACACTTGGTCTGGGTAAGGCTCTTTGTAGAGCCCTTGGAAGTGCTAGAATAGCTACTGACAGGTGCGCAGTCCTTTGTCGAGTCCTCTGTGGTCCCCTTGGAAGTGTCCTTTGCAGCACCTTTGGAATTATGGAAAGAGTACCTGCTGGCTGGTGAAGTACACTTGGTAATGTCGTTACTAGTAGCTTTGTTAGTACCCTTAGCAGTGTGCTTGGCAGAATAACTTGCTGGTGGGTCAGTTTGTATGCGTTTGGATGTCACAGAGTTGATAGCAGCTTTAGTTGCAGTAGTCCTAGCAGCAGCAGCTCTGGCAGCAGTCCTAGATTCAGTAGTCCTGGTTATTAGCGTAGGGACTGTGGATGAAGCGGGCTGATTTCTCTGCAGCCTTTTGTCTCTCACATGTCTGCATATGACCTCAGTTACAGGGCTCAGGTCATAGTCGGTGATGATGTTGGTGAAGTTGACCCCTTCCTGAGAGGGCTCCAGAGCAACAATGCCCTTGTCCTGTAGGTCTTCACTAATACAACTGTCCCTCTCTAGTCTCATCTCTCCATTGTGGTCATAGCTGCCTTCTAGTCTAAGTTCTTCATCATGGCTGCCAGTGACATCACCAATATAACTCACATTCTTCACTCTAACCTCTTCGTTACAGTTGGCCTCCCCCTGTGGGATCTCACCGATATGGCGGTCACTCTCCGATGGGACATTGCCATCATTGTATTGCACTGTCCTGCACTTCTTCGATGAGTTGTTGTCCGAAAGAACCCGCTTCAGAGGGGTAGGGCCGGTGTCTGGTGGGAGGCCTCTCTTTCTCCTGGACAACCTCAAGACCCCAGGGCTCTCCCTTAGCGACGACATGACTGTGCCATTAGTCAATGCCATTTGGGCTGGAGTCCTGCTTGAATGTCTCCCTGAGTTCTGGACACTGCCGAAAGTCTTGGGGTTGCTATAGTACTTTGAGACTGTTGGATTGTGGAGAGGAAGGTGCTGATTGCGAGGCAGCTGGTGTTCGCTATGCCGGGAGAGGTGTTGGTTGGTGCTTTCCTGGGGTCTTGGTTGACAGGTATCGCTTGGCCTTGTGCAGGGCCTGGGGGAGCGTCTGCAGCCTGCCCCGGGGCCAGGCTTTAATGTAGAAACTGACCGGACACAGGAAGTTCTTTGTTTGGAGAGTCCAGTTACCATTGCAACCTGGAAAGCAAAGAGCTCATGATAAGGCCTGGGAATAATTAAATTAGAGGAAACCATTTATAAGCATGGTTCTTTACCTTCTTCTTTAATTAGTTAAGTAAAAAAGTCAAACTTCGAGACGCTAACCCTTATTTCCCACCGGGCACGGCTGCGCTGTTTCCAGAGGCCCCGCGACCCCGGCGCGCGATCACGGCCAATCAAGTCTGTGCTTTCTATTCCACCACCCACGTCCCGGCGCGTCCTAGCAGCCTGCGTAAAGCGGTTCTTGGCTCCGCTCTGCTAAAGTTATGCGCCAGGTTTATTTTTACACGAGCCGCGGGGCATTTGGAAAGCCGATAGGAAGTGAAACAGCCCACCCCCCCAATACTGTTTCTGTCTGACCTGAGCTGCAGGTATGCTTCTTAACAAAAGCTCGTAGAATGGTTAAAGTATTCATTTCTGAGATAATTATCATGAAAAAGGCTGAATTTTGCTTTTAATGTTGATGCTCTAAAATCTTCATTTGTAATCAACAAAATAAAGAGAATAACCCTTTTTGCACCACAATCAACTGAACTGTATGTGTATCAGTGCAGATTCAGTCTTCACTCTACTGATGATACAAGCAGAGCCATCCAGACAGAGAAGCATGTAGAAAGGAAGATCAGACCTGGTTAGTCCTGCTGATCTGTAGGGAGAGCTGGCGAGGTCTCAGGAGGTGGCTCTCAGCCCCCTCTTCCCTCATCCTCCTCTGCTGTTCTTCTTCTCTCCTCTCCCTCTCCCTCCTCCTCTGTTCCCGGGCAGTTAGAGGGCAGAAGGAGCCCCCAGGCCTCCCCCTCAGAGAGTCTCGCTGCACTGTAGGACAGCAGGACAGACACAGAAGCATTTTGTCAGATGGATCAAACTACCTTTTAATCCAAAGTTGCCTCAATCATTAATCAGTGTTAAGGAGACTGGTGAGATTGTATGTAAGTGAATACATGCAGATCCACAGACAGGTGAGTGGAGGAGTACCTGCTGTTCTCCTGAATATGCTCATGTTCTTCCCCTCAGCTGCAGTCTTGTGATTGGTGGAAAGACAGGATGTAAGATGCTGAGCGCCAACTGGCCCCTTGGCTCGTCCACTCGTAACGAAGGCCATGTTGCTAGGCAGCGCTGCTGAACCTGAAGTGAAAGAGGAAATGCCTTCATTGATTCTAGAGGCGATGCAGTATGATCACTAGTGCGGTCTGTGCCCGCCCGCCGGATCCA
Organism: Percina caprodes; assembly: GCA_013375575.1. Taxonomy (NCBI): domain Eukaryota; kingdom Metazoa; phylum Chordata; class Actinopteri; order Perciformes; family Percidae; genus Percina; species Percina caprodes. The sequence continues at coordinate 17,056 of JABXJD010003447.1, forward strand.
CTGTGCCCGTCTTGCCGAGCCCTCCGTCCCCCAACTTGGTGTCTTTCTTGCAGGACTTAGCAACTTTTTAGACCCTTTATGAGACTTGCTCCTCAGACTAATCTCAATCAACAGCTGTGGTTCCACTGGCAGCAGCATCTCAGAAGGGTGTGTTTTGGGGTGGCCGTGTCTTGTGCCGGGGTGTGTTTTGTAGGGTCTGTGAGGTGCAGTCGGACCCTTCGCAGCAGCTCAGTGTTTGTTTTTTGCTAATGAAATAGTACCTACTTTCGTTCTCTTGAATAACACACAAAGGGTTTAAACCCATCTAATATCTCTACAATCTTTCTTCAGCATTAATTCACAGATGATATGGATCTGAGCTCTCCGATCAGACCACCACTGTACGTAGACTGTACCTATGTGGTGAATGTGCAGCGTGTGTGCTTGTAGCTCACCTCTCAGACAGAGAAAAGACAAGAAGTCCTCGGTCTTGGGTCTGCACCTGGTCAGACAGGTGACCACGGCCAGGCTGTGGTTACTCTTGGCTGCTGAAATCAACACTCCAGGTCCTGGAGAGCTGGGGGGGGACTGGGCGAACTTCCTCTGCGCTCGCAGCCTTGGTCTGCACACACATGCACAACACATTCACACACTGTCAGTTGCCAGTTTATTGGGTGAACTATATATAGTCTACTACAACAGTCCTGCAAAACAAGTGTCCCTATATATGTATTGAGTACATACACTCTATATATACTGTATATACACCCTACCATGTATATCAGAATAGAGACCCCGATCTGTTGTTGGACATATTTAGTCCATATAAATGGCAATATAATTCAGCACTATTTAGGTTTACATACATATGTTCCAGTATAATGTTGAGATTTTTGTTAATTTATGATCACAAAAACAATTACGGGTTAAGGCAAATATTTAATAAGCAACTTGACACAGCACCCTAGAAAAAATACCAAGTTTTTTTGGGAGTCCCTTGGCCTTTTCTCTGACTGTTTGCAGGTGAGTCATAAACACAGGTACGGACATACAAACACACAGTAGAGCAGCTGACCTCTTGCTGGCAGGGTCATCCTTGTGGCGATGGATGCTAGCAGGGCGGAGCTGCTGAGGCCGGGTCTGTAAGGACCAGCTCCAGCTGGGACCAGCAGACAGCAGGGACTGACGCCGGCTGATGCCATTAACCCGAGGGCCTAAGAGGACAGGTAGGACTTTAGTTTCTTACATGAAGCATTTTCACGTCTTAGAGACATGAAGTTAACCTACAATGTCACAGAAATCAAAGCAGTGGAAGCAGAAACAGTAAAAGTGGGACTAGAAACAGATTGAGCTGTAACTCAGACAGAAGAAGAGAAAAGTGTGGACGGTACTGACTGCTGAGGCTTGTGGGAGTGTGCGAGCGCAGTGTCCTGGCCGGGACAGGGGGGCTCAGCGGTGTGTTCTCAGGAGCGCAGGTGGTCTTCACTGAGTGTTTGTGCTGAGGAGTGTGTGTGTGTTTTGCAGTTTCTGTGTACTTCGTGTCAAGCAGCAGCTGTGTGTTCTGTGTTTTATGTGAGCGTAGTGTCCTGGTTGATCCAGAACTCTTTCGTAGTGTGGGAGTACTTTCTTGGAGGTGGGTTTGCTGTACAGTGTGTGTAATTTTCCCTGCACACGTTGTTGATTGTGTTTGCATGTTCGGTAGTGTGTGATTGCATTTATTTTTTGCTGTGTGTGAGTCCTGAGACAAGTTAATTCTTTGCCCTTTGGTGGTGTGTTCATGAGGGCGGAGGTGTTTTGTGATGTGCATGCTTTGTGCACTGTGTGCGTTTTCTGTTTGTTTGGTGCTCTGTGTGTGACTCTGTGTTGCGGCGTGTGCACACGCTGTCTTGTGCGCACACACTGTCTTGTGCGCATGTTTTTCTGTGTCTGTGTTTTATGCTGAGCGTGTAAAAGTGTTTTTTCACCGTGCGTTTGTGTGCGCGCGTGTGTATGTGTGAGGCACGGTGTGTGTCTCTGAATTCCCTGAGGGAGAGGAAGAGAACTTTGCGGACCAGACGTTCTTCACACCAAGGCATCCCGTCACTGATGTCCTACACACACACACACACACACACACACACACACACGTTTGTTGGTGTAAAAAGAAAAATGTGTGTGGTTCATCTAAAAAAATCCAGATCATTAATGAAGACACAGAGTGAAACAAAGTGTTGCTTACATATTTTTTTGATGATATTCCGTTTGGGTCTATCTGTACTCATCTTGCCAAGCACATGAAGTACAGAAGCCTCCTTCACTTTGTTTTCTCTACAGGTGTGGTAATGTAAACTTCACCGCTCCGTCCTGAGAAAGAGATGTCAGGATATAATAGAAAAACACAGATGGAATTTTGACTTGATGGCTGTGGTCAATAATAAAGACACCAACAGTTGAGTGTGTACCATCTACTACTGCGACATGCATGGGAGTGAGACGGTGCTGCTCTGCAGAGATCGCCTGCCACACCAGGAATGAGGAAGTAGTAAAATGCTATTCTTTTCTGTGGTTCTAAACTGAGGATGAAAAGGTGTGGGCTACTATTGAACGTGCCACAGTGTGCATGGTGTCACTGTCAAAGGTTGATGTGACAGTAGGTCGTTAAAATCAGGTGATGATAGGCCTCTTCTACATGGCTCTCTTTCTACTGACACAGCAATGATCCTCTCTCTCTCTCTCTCTCTCTCTCTCTCTCTCTCTCTCTCTCTCTCTCTCTCACTGTGGCTGGAGAGTTCTGCTGCATGGCAACACAATTTTACTCACATGCACAGCTGATCACTGGGATGGGAATTTGATTCAATTAAAACTCAGGACAGATAGCAACACTTGGTCTCCTTCACTGAAACATCTGCTTTTAGACACCCAGAGCATCCAATCACAGTGGCATCTGGGACACCTGCCTCCAACCAGCTTTTACATGGACGGACCTCTGTCAGTAGTTCAGTACAGGGTTCAGTACAGGGCTCAGAACAGGGCTCAGTACAGGGCTCAGTACAGGGCTCAGAACAGGGCTCAGAACAGGGCTCAGAACAGGGCTCAGTACAGGGCTCAGTACAGGGCTCAGTACAGGGCTCAGTACAGGGCTCAGTACAGGGTTCAGTACAGGGTTCAGTACAGGGTTCAGTACAGGGCTCAGAACAGGGTTCAGTACAGGGTTCAGTACAGGGTTCAGTACAGGGTGTACGGGCTGCGATAGGGAGTGTGGATGACATTCTGTGTCCAACCTGACCAGCCTACATCTCTATTCTGGTTATATTAGTCCTTAAACTGAGCAAATATCAAACAATAATCCATCACCCACCTCCAGCAGGATTACCGGCCTACATCACGAGCACACCGTACACCGAACGGATGGCACACGGAGCCAATCCCACTTTATAACCAACAACGGATCACATGAAATCTCCCGGCGGCTCGAGCGTGCCGTTCCTCCTCGCAGCGCCGTCAGGCCGGTGTGCTGAGCTGATGGGACTCGGCCCCTGCACGGTGTGGAGCGCAGGAAGGCAGGACCACTGCGGCTTCCGAACCAAGGCCAGCCCCGCTTAGGTTTCTGTGCGCGTGTATTGTCGTAACTACGGTCGGTTCAGACTGCGGGTCATTTCCAGTTGACCCGGAAGTCGGTCGAGGTCCACCAATCACAAGGCTTTGATTCTGGACGTGTATTAAATACCAACAGAGACGTTTTAGAACAGTAAAGAGCATATTTGATACCAAACGCCAAATGTCATCGTTTGTCATCCCTCGATCCCGGCTTCACCCAGAAACCACTGCGCTCTCCGCCGTTTGCAATGCACGGTCACTTCAGCCGCCGCCATGATTCTAGTGCGCATCTATACTCGTTATTTAGGTAGCCTCCAGGCGCTGCGGGTGGTCGATCCAAAACTAATTGTTATAGAAGACAAAGACCACCTGCAATTACTTTAATACAAATATTTTAAACATATGTATAAGTATACATTATTAGGGACCACTAAGGTCTATATAAAGAGACTTCAGATACAGTATTAGGGACCACTAAGGTCTATATAAAGAGACTTCAGATACAGTATTAGGGACCACTAAGGTCTATATAAAGAGACTTCAAATACAGTATTAGGGACCACTAAGGTCTATATAAAAGAGACTTCAGATACAGTATTAGGGACCACTAAGGTCTATATAAAGAGACTTCAGATACAGTATTAGGGACCACTAAGGTCTATATAAAAGAGACTTCAGATACAGTATTAGGGACCACTAAGGTCTATATAAAGAGACTTCAGATACAGTATTAGGGACCACTAAGGTCTATATAAAGAGACTTCAGATACAGTATTAGGGACCACTAAGGTCTATATAAAGAGACTTCAGATACAGTATTAGGGACCACTAAGGTCTATATAAAGAGACTTCAGATACAGTATTAGGGACCACTAAGGTCTATATAAAGAGACTTCAGATACAGTATTAGGGGACCACTAAGGTCTATATAAAAGAGACTTCAGATACAGTATTAGGGGACCACTAAGGTCTATATAAAGAGACTTCAGATACAGTATTAGGGACCACTAAGGTCTATATAAAGAGACTTCAGATACAGTATTAGGGACCACTAAGGTCTATATAAAGAGACTTCAGATACAGTATTAGGGACCACTAAGGTCTATATAAAAGAGACTTCAGATACAGTATTAGGGGACCACTAAGGTCTATATAAAGAGACTTCAGATACAGTATTAGGGACCACTAAGGTCTATATAAAGAGACTTCAGATACAGTATTAGGGGACCACTAAGGTCTATATAAAGAGACTTCAGATACAGTATTAGGGACCACTAAGGTCTATATAAAGAGACTTCAGATACAGTATTAGGGACCACTAAGGTCTATATAAAACCATCCAAAGAGCACCACTTCATGGGGCCTTTAATGTATTTTGTGTTTAGTATTTTTTTGTCTAATTGTCTAATTAATAAGTACTTGGTGTTATTTGTATACAGTATATTCACACTCTACCTATTCATGTTTGATCTGTATTTATAATGAACAATAATGACTGCAATAGCATTTTGCACAATCTATTTGAAACTATCTTTTAACCTGATCATAACCTATTCTCGCCTGACTTCTACTTTTATTTATAACTGTATGCTATACTTTATGTTACTTCATACACTTACTGACTTGCTCTTTCTTACTTTTCTTTCTTAGTTTTCTAATTCTGAAATGAGATGATTCATCTCAAGGGTTAACCTTCTCATATAAATATTGATAAATAAGATTCTAATAGGCCTGTGTGTGTGGCGCTGGCTGTGCCAATCAGCAGCAGCAGCAGGTGTGATAATGAGGGCCAGGCCGGGCCGGGCCAGACTCTGCCAGGTTCCCCCATCATGTCGGTGTTCGCGTTGCTTCTTTGGGCATTGTTCCGTGGGACGCTGGGAGGTCCAGTTCAGCACGCGGCATGGTCGGAGGGAGGAAGTCCCGCACAGACGGACCAGGAGGTGTGGGGGTTGACCCGCGCGCTTCGTTCTACCGCCTGCCCATGTCCTTGCATGCACCTGAGCCACTTGTAACCCAAGAGCTGCTCCGACCGGTTCCCCACAAGATACCGCTACCCCCGGACTGACTGCGCTACTGTTACCGACCCCGAGACCACACCAGAGCGTCCAGAGACGGGTGCACGCGCTGTGGAAGTCTGGTGCGGTATCGATCAGGTGTCTGTGCGCGTGGACCTTTTCCAGATGCGCGCGTGGACCGATCCGTCCCTGTTCCGACTGGGCTCGTGTGAAGCCAGCAGCGTCAGCCCCTTCCTGTTCTTCCGCTCCGGACTGACGGAGTGCGGCGGGAGGCCAAGGTCGGGACACATGGGGGTATCACATGGGGGTGTCATGGCTATCACATGGGT
>JABXJD010002065.1:0-63165 GCA_013375575.1 Percina caprodes
GACTCCTTGTCCATTTTGATGAAAAAATTACAAATAAAATGTAATTCTTGAATTTAAAACAATTCAAACTCTGAAGATAATGTGATTGTTGAAAGCTATACATTTTGAAAAAAATACAACACATGGACCATGAATTGGCGCTGTTTTGTCAAAGTGCAACATATTTTAATGACAGAACACCAACAAATGTGTTGAGGAAGTGCTGCTCTTTCTCATTCTATGCAGTTGTTATGGCACAGTTACCAAAAGCATTATTTATTTTATTTTATTTAACCTTTATTTAACCAGGTAGGCCCTGAGAAAAAGTTCTCATTTGCAACGACAAACGGGCCAAGAATAAAGCATAAGGGTGCGAAAAACATACAGTTTCACATTCAATATAATACAAGAAAAAGAATACAATAGGCTACATAAAGTGCAGATTAGGTAGGCAATAAAAATCAGTTTCAAAGGGAGGTGTGAGTAAGTCAGAGGATATGTGAGAGTGAATAAGGTGATAACAACACAAAATACATGAATAGAATAGACAGTCTGTAACATTGCTGAGATGTAGTGAAGAGTCAATATACAGTTAATGCAAATAGTGGTCAAGTTAGTGGTGTAGATCAGTAATAACACAGTAAACATGAATATACAGTGTATTTAAACTGCTGGGTGTAATGAAGAGTCAATATACAGTTAGTGCAAATAGTGGTCTAGATAATGATGTAGTTCAGGAATAACAATATGCATGAATACACCGACTGTATAAATGTTGATATACAGTTAGTGTAGATTTGTGGTCTTGGTAGAGATGTAGATCAGTAGAGTGTACTAAAATTGTGTGATACAAAAGTGGGGAGAAAAGAAAAACAGTTGAGCGTGTCAGGGCAGATGAAATGTGCGAAAAAGAGTAATGAAGATGTGCATCTGTGCAAATATTCAATTGGGCGACAAGGATAACGGGGTAAGGGTGTGCAAAACAATGGGTGAGAGATGGAAGAAAGAATAACAGCACATGCAGTGATCGGAAAGGAGTTCAGACAGACGGGGTTTGAAGGCAGTTAGTGGGATTAGGGTTTTGAGTTTCAGGGTTTTTGGTGCGTTCCAGTCATTTGTAATTGAGAATTTGAAGGAGTGGTGGCCAAATAAGGTGCAGGCTTTTGGGGTGACCAAGGAGATATAACTTCTTGAGTGAAGGCTGTGGGGTGAGGCTATCAGTGAGTTTACCGGATAGTGTTACAAAATCAACAGTGTAAAACAGCCTGCCAGAGGAACAACTATTCCCTGTTGTCCCAGAGAGAGAGAGAGAAGGACAAACCACACCGTAACCAGAGCTGTGAGTATCAATTATGTTATTAAAAAACAGTGGGAAAATGATGGATGCACATATAAATTAAAGTTCAATTTAAGGACGCAGCTCCCAGTTATGGCTGCTATTCATCAATTAGATCCTGAAACACCCCCTTCTGAAGAGAAAAAAGGAAGTAGCACAGAGTGTCCTTCTTACTTTCGTATTTTCTTCCGGATGGATACAGCAGAACATTGGTTAGTTCTAATTTGAGGTCGGAAAGGGCAACCCCCTTCCAATAATTTTTACTTAGTGGAAGGGTTATAAACAAAATAGTGTGAGAGGAAAGAAGCTGGCAGAAAACTAATTTGGTAACCTCTGCAATCAACACATCTAATCAATTCATCTTTTCAATTATTTGTTCTGCAAAAATAATTTCTGGTTCCGTCTTCTTGAATGTGAGGATTTGCTGTTTTTCTCTCTTTTAGATCATGTAAATAAAATAACTTTTGATTTTTCTCCGTGACAAAGCAAGTAATTAGTAATAATACATTTGATTTGTGGACATTGTACAGGTTATTTAAACATGATCTGTCATTAAATAATAATTATAATAATAATAATTTAATGATTAAGAACAGAAGAATAACACTAGCAAAATAAGACTCTCAGTTTTTTGTGCCTCTATTGTTTTTAAAGGTTTAAGATGACTTTGCCATAACAAAGGATTTTTGATTGGATTTTTCCTGAGTTTTGCACTTCTATACTTAACTTGAAGGTAACTCCAATGACCGCATTGTGTGGCGTAGTTTTGCTTACTGACTCCACAATCACAAGGGTGTCGTTTTATATTCAAAAAGAAAATTTTTGCAAAAAAGCGGACAGATTTGCAACAATGCTATTCAACCCTTTTTCCTGGACCAAAATGCGATGACATAAAGCCAAGAAAAACTTCTTTATCTTCTTAATTTCCATATCTATAACCAAATAACCATATAAAAATAAGTATATGATGGTAACAGTGAGGAGAAAAAAAGCTCACCCAGACATTACTTTTTATTAACTTTGTGACCATATACTTGTATCCTGTCCTGTGTTTTACTTAAAAAGTGGAACTCTAACCAAAATGCAACTTAGGGTCTTGTACCTGAGTCAAACTTTCATTTAAAAGCATAATTAGGATGGAAGTGCCACTTTTAAGATTTACCATGAGTTTAAGTGAGTTGTTAAAACTTTCTTTTTAGTAAACTCTGTGTACACAAACAACTTTCTCAATGCTCAAGTTCATGTGTAGAGCCCCTGGTGATACTTCGAGCAAAGTTTCATGATGTGTCGAGCCTTCTTAGTGTTTTAAATCAACCCAGTATCAAGGCAGTTTGTAAAATGGTCACGTTATTTTGATCTATTGATTCGACAGCAACAACAACGGGACGGTTGTGGTTAGGAGAAGAAGAACGCGGAAAGGAACTGCCACACGCGGGACCCAATGCCCGGGCTCTGGGGTGAAAGACCGGTGAAAACAAAAGATTTTTGGCTTTTCAATACTGCTCGCTACCATAATTGTGCTGTTATCTCGAAAGACGCTTCCCAATGAAATACATTAGTTTAAAATACATTCTCAACATCACAAAAAAAAACCTGAGAAAATCGTGTCCTTGTACACAAATCAACAGATTTAATAACATCACCATTTCACAAACTGCCATGAAACTGGGCTGTTTAAAAATAGTGATTTTGATGCTATCATAAAAGTGCTCCTAGCACTCCCATTCAAAAGGTAATTTGACTGAAAAACGATAATACTGTAAAGCTTAAAATTCCATCCTAATCATGCTTTTAAATGAAAGTTTGCCTCAGGTACACTCACAAAAGACCCTTGGTTGCATTTTGCAGAGAGTTACACTTTAAGGTAACAGTGCAGCAGGTTTGACAGCTAGTAAAAGTGTGGCAAAAAGGTTGTACGGTTCATACTTGTGAGCCTGGCATTAACAGCAGACAACATCCCTTAAGCTTTTTGGAAACCCTAACACGTTTTTCTACCATGGCCGTTGGTGTTTTCTTTCAAATACCAGACAATGTCTCTCACACTCTTACTACAATTGAGCTGAAAACCAATAAAGATCCAAGCTTCTTTGACATTTTGCAGCTTTACCTGTGCCAATTCTACCGTACATTGTTTCTAATCCGTGACACAGAGCCTTGATCAGGTACTTGTTTATGGTGCTGCAAACTAAGGCCTTAATCTGCTAGGGAGATATCAGATAGTGTCATCCTTGGGTGGTGTTGAGTGGATGGGAGACTGTCTGGTCGTGACTTTGTGTGCAACGGAGGGGATTAACTGAGAACAAAACAGAGTAGAGAAGAAAAGGAACGGAGAGGGACTATATAGCAGTAGGATGATGACTAGGCCTCATAGTTGAAGGAATAAACCCATTTATAATCACATTCATGGAATAACATGCAGGACAAGGACCAGAATTACATTATTTTGGATAACTGTTCTGTTGAGATGCTTCTTAAAGTAATACAAACATTTATAAAGGGGCACCACAATGCTGGATTTGACCTAAACCTTAATAACTGCAATAAAGGTCATTGAATAAATATATTTCATTTCAGACTGGAATAAAAATGTGCATGTTGCTCTGATATGTGGTATTTAGAAGTTACAGTAAAAAGAAAACGCTAGGTCCTAGAGATTGATATTCCAATTTACAAAAAAACAAATTATAGAAAAGTGGCTACTTATCCTACTATAAAAATTATTATAGGCTCAGTGCAGCTCATGTAATTGTAATATACAGGGTCAGGGACTATTTCTTATTAACTGACTGATCCACTATTGAAAAACATGGGTCTAATTCCATCTAGTAGGCTGTGTTTTTACCAAAGTGACCATTTCTAGTATTAGTACTAGTAGTAGTAGTAGTAGTTTTTAATTTATTAATTTGTTTGGCAAAATGAGCCATGTGGCTGTTTTAAAAACAACCTGCAGATCCTTCAGTTAAAGAAAAACTTCAACCTGGACCCTATTTTCTGGCAAATAGAACTGTACTGTGATCCTGAAAGATGCTTCCCGTTGAAATAAATTAGTTTAAAAAACGTGCTAACCATCAGGAAATACCCAGATAAACGTGTCTGTGTACACAAATCAATAGATTCAATTGCGTGAACATTTCACAAACTGCCGTGAAACTGGGTTGGATTGTTAGATGTAGAGTGAAGAAGTCTTGTTCTAAAATCTCGTAAAAAGTTACTTGTTTCCGAAACACAACAGTGGAAACATTAGTGATAGTTGGATAGATAAGTGCCAGGGAGGAAAGTTGGTTGTGTTAGAGTACAGAAAGCGTAGCTTAGTTTTATCTAAAAGATTTTTATTTGCATTGTCCTAGCATTTTTAGGTTACCCACAGAAGCATTTGGGGATAACTGCAACCCCTCCATGTTTTCAGACACTTATAACCTTTAGTAGACGTACATTGATGGTCGCTATTGTCCTGTGCAATTACATTAAAGCCTGGTTCACAACTGTTGGCTGTAGCACTTTCGCTAAATACTGGACAGTTTCAATAATTGTTATCCCATTAGTTATTTAAACAATAATGTAGGAAAACTCAATCCAGGTTAAAAAAATACCAGGAATACTTGGTAGTGATAGCTACTTTCAGGTTCAAGTCAGGGCTTTACACTGTACCACCACTTTTTACATTTTGCTCCAACAACCTACACCACATGGATTTCTTGTTGTGTGGGGTCTTGAGGTGGTTTGACACAAAAGAACATTTGACACAAAAGAATTGATTGGTTGCAAGAGATGTAAAAACAAAAGTCAAAAAAGCCATTGTGTGTGCACGTGTGTTAATACACGTGTGTTGATAACAGAGAAATCTGCAAAATTTTATATTGATTTTCAGAAATGTGTAGTTTAAGCAGCATGAGACAAAATACAAAATGTCACCTCCACATGACTGTGAACATATTTACACAGTGAGAGGGAACAGCAACACATGTACACTCACACGCACTGCAACCTCTGTCTACAGCTTTTGGTACAGCAGTGCATTTGTAGCAACTATTATACAGTATTTTGTAGCAATGGGTTCACATTCGCTCATTATGCATCACCATGCCAAGTGGAAGAGAGATTAGAGGGCAGATTAGTGGGACTCCATTATTTTATGTCCCAAATGGTTTTGAAATCAATGGTCCAACCCCAGAGCGTGATTTTCATTTCAATGTCGGCATAGTCCACTATAGTCAAAAAAAAAAAAAAATGATGTGTTCTTAATGGTATACTATTCAGGTGTGTAATCCACAGCATATATGTAATCCTTTGACACTTATCCTTCATTATTGTTGTATTTTTTTAATTATAAATCCACAACAAATTGTTGGTCCTACAAGCTGCACTAGATGTATTGCCTTTTGTCCGAAATAAAATAAAACCACATTGATGAGCAATATTGTCATTGGGTAACATGCATATGATTATGATGTACATGGCAAGTGTTAACCTACTAAATTTTGTTTGCTACAGCTTTTGACCATCAACTGTGACACATTTTAAATCTGCCGACGGAATGGCTGAAGACTTACAGTTCTGCTGAGTGGCCATGCACGCTGTTTGGAAGTAAACATGGTGTTTCTTTTTCTCATATGTTTGAGGAGAGGTGAGATCGTCACATACCTTTTGGGGTAAATTCAGATAGCAAACTATGTTATATGATATTAAAAGGACAAGCACATCCTATGTTACTGCACTGTTGAGTTTATATGAGACAAAAGAGATACAGAGGGGAAGTGCCCGGAAGAATAGGTAGGAAAGAAGGTTGATCATTTTTCAAAGTAATGTTTTCCTCAGGACGAGGCTGAGAGAAAGAAGGAAACACAGCAAAAAAGAGTCGGGGGGGAAAAAACGCTAATATACACTGAAAAAAAATTAAATGATGTTGAGTCTGATTTTATCTGACATGGAGGTAACTTGTCTTTCTTTGGCTGCCTGCGGACTATGGCTTTGGCGTTTTGGTTTTGTAATTGCTTTGTACCAATGGCGGTGACTGGAATGTCAGCATTTGCATGCGTTTTCCTACACACAGTCTCAACAGCAGTTTGTGCAACAGTCACGTAATTTAATCAGATTTAATTTGATATGTGTACAGAAACACGTTTATCTCCTTTTTTTGTGACAGTCAGCACTTTTTTTTGTGTGATGTCTGCACATTTTTTGTAATACCAACAATTGCATAGCTGTATACGGCAGGACGGGTTGGGTTTAGTAAAAGAAGAACGGGACGGTTGGGTTTAGGAAACGTGACACGATCCTCTGTCTCCTGGGTGAAAGTCCTGTGTTGTTTGACCCATGCTTTCTAGAATGCATTCTTATCAATATTACCTTTGAGCTCTTGAAAGGAGACAGAGATGAGGAAAATGACGAACGGTCCTGGTGAGTTCTGAGATCAGTCTGTGAGATCTGGTTCTGTAATGTCACACAGCGCCACACAGAGCCACCTACCCACTTGTGAGTACGCTGCTAACTAGTTAGACCTACAGCCTGTAATATCTGTGCTATTTGCATATACAGTAAATCAGGTTAATTTCATGCTGTCTCTAATTGGGCTGTTGGAAGAAATTCCAAGAGTCAAGTATAATCTGAATAGGAAAAAAACAAATCAATACTAATCATATGATGAAATAACTATTTGAATGTTTTTTTTGTTTTTGTTTTTATAAATGTGTTTGCTAACGTTAGCAAGTCTCGCTCTTCTCGCCTTGGCCAATCTTCACATTAAAAGGAATTGCTTTTGTCATGTCTGACAAACAATAGTTAGTGGGATAAGCAACACAAGGCATTGAGATCTTAGGTCACGGAGTATAGTGTAGGAGCATAGATGGGAATGTATTAGTTCACAAATCTTTTCTACCAATAAGAATGATAAAGCTATTCTTTGTCCTGCCCTACAGTTACAACAAAGCTATAAGGAGACTCAGGAAGAGGTCAGTCAATCAGTCTAAACACCTCCACAGTGTCCTGGGCAGAGGTCCAATCACCCAGCTTAACTGAAAGCACCTGTGTGGGTGTTCAGGGTCCCTAATCCTTTCTCAGATCCTGTCCGATGAGCCAAGGGATAGGATCCTGGCCTAACCTGTTTAGTGGACCTGACATTCTCCCACCAGGCATTACTCCTCTGGCCCTCCTCTACAACCATCTACCGAGCATCTTCAGCCTCTACTGGCCCTTGTGGTTTGAGTATGCAATAGCCTAAATGAGGTGAGAATCTTGTGAAAAGGATTTTGAATGCTTCTGATCTAACAAGAAGCAAAAATGCTGGAAAGACGAGTTCAGTAGGGTCTCTGCCATCTGCTTAATTTCAGCAGCTGCTTGGATTTGTGAACTAATACAATCATCCTTTTGTGCTGACAAAAAAAACAAAAACAATTTGCATCAAGAAGGAAGATGGTGACAAGGGTAATGACACTGCATCGTATTAAAGCATAATGTGTTTCTTTCCTCTAGCAGCAAAAAAACCCCACAATTGTTTGTTAGGGAACTGTGTGGGAGCAATCATCAGCTCTTTTTTTGACGTGGTGATGAAACACGTAAAAGCCAACATGACCAATCAGTGTAGAATGTCCACTTTCAAGCTGCACTCTATAACTGTGTGCTCCCAATCATAGCAAACACAATGACAGTACACTCATTGTGGGAGTTCTAGTTTCCGCCAGTGACCATGCACTGATTGTCATATTGTCATTTAAAAAAAAGAAATTAAGTTTCTGATAAACACACTCAGGGTGGATACATAATGGCTATAATCAGCCTCGCTTTGATCATGTCTTGTGTATTCTTGTCGGACAGCTACATCTGGTTTTCTAGACCTCATATTACTGCATGCATTTAAAGATGGGGTGAAGCAAGACGAAAAATCCATTTTGAGGCCGACATAGAAATAGAAAGAAAACACAGTCTGTTCCTCCTACAAATTGACAGTCTGCACTCATTGCTCTGAGGGGTAGATCTTTGGGCTCTTTGTCTCTCATGCTAAGTGGACAGAATTAGTGAAAAGCAGTCAATATAGAAGAGATCTTCACCAAGGCCAAATAAACTCCCTACAGTTACCTGTTGCTTTCACAGTCAACATTTTGGCAGAGCAAGCAAAAGTTCAGTCAGAGTTTCCCTATTGGTCTCCAAAAATCAATAATCAATTGATGGTTTCTCCCTGTTAGGTACATGAATATGAATGTTAACAGCAACAACTGAGTGAGTTTAAGGTTTTTGGATGTATACATGTAGCCAATATCCAGCAACTTTTTTACTAACTTGTTTTCACTGGTATAGGTTCCTTCAATTTAGGAGTGTAAATGTGAACATCAAATCTTATCCCAATGGGTAGGCTAGTATATCTGTTTTTAGCGACGCTAGCAGAGTGGCTGCTAAAATAGGAGCCATTTTTCCACATAAAAAATAAATAAAAAAAAATAAAACTTCAACAATCTTCCAAATGACTGAGCCCTCTCAATCTTAATGGTCATTAAGAAACATTTAATGTATGAAGTGCTCATCATCATCACATCTATAGATTAGATAAACTCTGAATGCATGTTAATGTCCCTGTAAACCATCAATCTAAGTTTTAAGTATTTTTGCAATGTATTCTTCACAGTATTGGTATTTCAATGTGTGCAACGCCTGAGAAAATGGTTCATTTGCACAGTAAAACTTTCCTTTTACATGAGCATATGTAACATTTTCGTCAAATATTTTCTTAGTTTGATGAAAAATAACATTTACCTGTGTAACTGTGCATAACAATCCATATCATTTAGCCAATGAATATTTTGTATGTATGCAATGTCAAACCACACTACATCAGGACATTTAGAGGCCTACATCAAAAACTCAAGATAGTCTTAAAGAAAGCTGAAGTTGTCATGAGTTCGGAGAATGGCAGAGACGATAAGCAGTGGAGTAGTTTTGATGATTTAATAACAAAGATATACAAAAACAAAGGAGCTGTTATGGTTTGGGGTTTTGTTGGGTTTATTTTCTCTCTCCCCTTTTCCTCCTTCTGTTTTGTCTTGGTTTTTCCCTGGTCTTGAGATTCTGGTCCCGTCTTATGTTTCCCTGTCTGCTTATGCTACTTCCTGTTTTATTTTGGTAGTCTTGTTTCCTGTCTTGTATTGTCTTGTCTAGCTTCACTTCGTTTGTCTGATTGTCCAGCCCCGCCCTAATGTGATCCACCTGATGTGCCACCTGTTTCCAATTCCCCACCACCTCGTTACCTTGTGTATTTAACCTCTATGTTCCCTTTGTCCAGTGCTCGATCATTTTGTCCCGTTGCTGTCTGTCGTCGTGCTCTTCCGTCATGTGAGTTTCCCCAGTCGTTGTTTTTGCCCGTGTGCCTGCCTTCGTGTGAGTCATTCCTGTTTTCCCCTGTGTAGTTTTTCCCGTTTTACTATCGCTTCCCTTGTGCCTGTTTTTGGATTGTGGACGTTCTGGAGTTTTTGCCTTTTGTTTTGGTGTTCAATAAACCCTTCTTTAAGCTTCCTCCTGCCTGCTGCCTTTCTGCATTTGGGTCCTCGCCTCACCTCCCATAACAGAATGATCGAGCCAGCAATGGACTCAGCAGAGCGCAGCAGGGGCCCAGCGGATGTTGGGGAACGGCAGAGGATACTCAGCCAGCTGGAGTATGGCCTCGGGCGGTTTTGGCAGAGCTGGGCAGAACCACAGATGCGGCGCCGGCTTGTCATCTGCGCACTCATGCGCAACACCTGGGCAGGCAAACCCTGGGTCCTGCAGGCGCCAGGAGTGGCTGCGGTGGTCAAGGAGGTCTACCGGCTGGAGGCGAGCCTGCAGGTCTTCCTCCTTCCCACCTGCGAGCCAGCGCTGAGCTCCGTGGACCCCCAGCCGGCGCCCACAGAGACTGATTCCCGGGGAGTGTTCACTGTACAGTCCTCCCTGGGAGCCGCCTCGGAATCCCAGCCGGCGCCCCCTAAGACTGATTCCCAGGGAGTGTTCACTGTACAGTCCTCCCCGGGAGTCACCGCAGAGCCCCAGCCTCCGCCGACTACCGCCGCGGAGCCCAGCCGCCGCCGCCTGCCCGGCGACAGCCAGCGCATCCCCAGCCGCCGCCGCCTGCCGGCGGCGACGGCCAGCGCATCCCCAGCCGCCGCCGCCTGCCGACGACGACGCGCATCCCCAGCCGCCGCCGCCTGCCGACGACGACGCGCATCCCCAGCCGCCGCCGCCTGCCGACGACGCCGCGCATCCCCAGCCGCCGCCTGCCGACGACGACGCGCATCCCCAGCCTCCGCCGCCGCCTGCCGCCGCCGTGGAGCCCCAGCCTCCGCCGCCGCCGCGGCATAACCCCAGGGAGTGTCCACTGATCAGTCCTCCTGGGGGCCCCTGAACCGAAGGCCTGCCGGCCCCCCTGAACCTGAAGGGCCTACGGGCCCCTGAACCTGAAGGGCCTACGGGCCCCCCTGAACCTGAAGGGCCTACGGGCCCCCCTGAACCTGAAGGGCCTACGGGTCCCCCTGAACCTGAAGGGCCTGCCGGCCCCCCTGAACCTGAAGGGCCTACGGGCCCCCCTGAACCTGAAGGGTCTGCCGGCCCCCCTGAGCCTGAAGGGCCTGCCGGCCCCCCTGAACCTGAAGGGCCTGCCGGCCCCCCTGAACCCGAAGGGTCTGCCGGCCCCCCTGAACCCGAAGGGCCTACGGGCCCCCCTGAACCCGAAGGGCCTACGGGCCCCCCTGAACCCGAAGGGCCTACGGGCCCCCCTGAACCCGAAGGGCCTGCCGGTCCCCCAGACCCAGACCGGTTGACTGGCCCCCCTGACCCAGGCCGGCCGACCGGCCCCCCTGACCAAGACCGGCCGACCGGCCCCCCTGACCCAGACCGGCCGACCGGCCCCCCTGACCCAGACCGGCCGACCGGCCTCCTTGACCCAGACCGGCCGACCGGCCTCCTTGACCCAGACCGGCCGACCGGCCTCCTTGACCCAGACCGGCCGACCGGCCTCCTTGACCCAGACCGGCCGCCTGTCCCCGTGACCCAGACCGGCCGCCTGCCCCGTGACCCAGACCGGCCGCCTGCCCCCCGTGACCCAGACCGGCCGCCTGCCCCCCGTGACCCAGACCGGCCACCTGCCCCCCCTGACCCAGACCGGCCGACAGTTCCCTCTGACCCAGACTGGCCTGCCGGCTCCCTTGGTCCCCGGCTGGCACTCGGTGGTCCTGGCCCCCGACTGACGACCAACAGTTTTGGCCCTCAGTTGGCGGTCGGCATCCCCGACCCCCAGCCGGGGTTGGGGCCACTACCCTCTCTGGGCACTGGCTCCCGGGACCCCCCTCGCTCTAGGCCTGGGGGTTTCCTGGGACCCAGTCCCCCCAGAGCCAGTTCCTGGACTTCCTCCGGCCCTGGTCCCCGGGCCCCTTCTGGGTTCCCCGGGTTCGGGTTCGCAGGAATCCCAGCCCCCCGTGTCTTAGGTCCCCTAAACCCTAGCTTCCCTGGTCTTGTGTCTGTCCCAGTCTCCGTGCTTTTCCCTGTCACTGTATCTGTACCTGTCCCTGTCTCTGTGCCTGTTTGTGTACCTGTCCCTGTGCTTGTCCCTGTGTCTTCGTCTGTCCCAGTACTCGTCTCAGTCGCCGTGTCTGTCCTTGTCCCGGTGTTTGTCCCTGTCCCTGTCACCGTCTCTGTCCCTATCACCGTTCCTGTCCCTGTCTTCCTCCCTGTCTCTCGTCCGCCCCATCCCAATTTATCACCAAGCCCAACCCGTGTGTGTTTTCGTCATCCCGTCCGTCCCGTCTCAGTCTGTTCCCTTTATGTCCCCACCTGTCCGTTCTGTCCCTCAGTCTGTCCCGTCCGAGCCGGCCTGGTCCCTCCGCAGGGTTCCTAGTGTGCCCCCCCGTGGGCTTCCCCGTGTGCCCCCCCGGGGGCTTCCTCGTGCTTTCCATGCGCCCCCCCGTGGGCTTCCTCGTGCCCCTCGTGTGCCCCCCCGTGGGCCTCCTCCCACTCCTAGGGTGCTCCGCCGCAGGCTTTCAGCCCCCTCCGTGGGCTTTCCGTGTGCCCCTTCGCGGGCTTTCTCATACGCCCACTAGTAGGCCCCCTGTGCGCCCCGTCCGGTCCCTCTTGCGCCTCCTAAGTTCCTTCCTGCTTCCTTCCTCTCTCCTTCTTGTGTTGTTCTTGTGTATGTCTCTTAGCCCCTTCCTCTCTTTCTTTCTGTGTCCTTGTCTTGTCCCCCTCTCTGTCTGTCCTGCTCCCTGTGTCCCTTTTCTGCCTCTGTGTCTTGTTTTGTCTCTTAGTCTTGTTTCTGTCCTTCTCCCGTATCTCTCGCTGTCCGCCTTGCTCCCGGTGTCTCTCTTCTGTCCCTATTTTGTCTCTCTGCCCCACTTGTCCAGTCTCTCTGCGTGTCCCTATCACTCCTTCTTATCTCGTTAAGGATTTCCCTATTTGCCCCTGTCTGCCTGAGATTTCCTCTCTCCATATGTCTGTCTGCCCGACTCTCCGTCCTACCGTCCGCTTTCTGCACCGCTGTTCCTGCCCCTGGTCGCTTCTCTGCTCCCTTTTTCTGTCCCTCTCCTCCGGTTCCTCACTTGTCCCGTCTTCGCTTCGTCCCTTTCCTAGTCTCCGTCGCTCTGTCTTTGTTCCCTGTGTCTGCCTGTCTGTCTTGTCCTTTGTCTTTTCTCTTTCTGCTGTCATTCCCTCTATTCCTCCTATTTGTGCGTATATCTCCCTCTTTCTATGTGGGTCCTTGTGTCCCTTGCGCTCTATTTCCTTTTCTCCGCCACCTGTCTTGCTCTTTGGGCCTTTTCTCTCTCTCGTCCCTCTCTTTCTGTGCCCCTGATCCCTCCTTCGCTTCTCTTCCTTGGGTCCCTCTTCGGTCTCTCCCTCTCCGTCTGCCTGGCTTCCTGTCCATCTTTCCTTGTCCTGGTATCTGAGTCGCTTTACCTCCCTTCCTGTCTGCTCTGCTCTCTGTGTCCCGTGGCCTTTCTGTCCTTGGCTCTGTCGGTCCGCTCTTTGTGTCTCCTTTGCTTTGTCTCTTTGTCTTGTCCCCTTCCACAGTTCTTCCATCTCCTCCTCCTAGATCCTTCCTTTCCTCTTGCTTCCTGTCACCTTGTCTCTTCGCTCGCCTCTCGGCCTCTGTCTGTCGGCCTCACTCTCAGTGTCCCTCCGTCTCTTTCTCCTCGTTTGTGTGTTTTCTTCTGTCTCTGTTTGTGTGTCTTGGTGTCTGTCTGCCTCTCTCTCTCTCTCTTTGTGTGCGTCTCTGTATCCCTCACGCTCTGCCTCTCTTTTCCCCGGTCTGTCTCACTCTCTGTGTCTGTCTTTTCCTCTCTTTCTGTCTGTTTGGATCTATGTCTCCCTTTTTCATCTCGTCTTGCACCTTCTTTTGCCCTGTCTTTTCTTGTCTTCTTGTTTCCTTGTCGTCTCGCCTATTTGGCATATCTCCCCTCTTGTCCGTTTCGTCTCATAGCCTCTCTCCGTCTCCGAGCCCCTTTTCGTCTCCTTGCCTTCCTTTCGCCCCCTTTTCTTCTTGTCTCTCGCCTTGTCTCCTAGCCTATTTCGTCTTGCCCGCTCCTTCCTTCTCAGTCCCTCTCTCGCTCCTTCCTTCTCAGTCCCTCTCTCGCTCCTTCCTTCTCAGTCCCTCTCTCGCTCCTTCCTTCTCAGTCCCTCTCTCGCTCCTTCCTTCCCAGTCCCTCTCCTGCTCCTCCCTTCTCAGTCCCTCTCTGGCTCCTCCCTTCTCAGTCCCTCTCCCGCTCCTTCCTTCTCAGTCCCTCTCTAGCTCCCTCCTTCCTGGTCCCTCTCTCGGTTCCTCCCTTGTTCCCTTATGAGTTCCTCTGTTCCTCGTGCCCTTTCCCTGCTCCTCTGTGCCCCTTGTTCCCTGGTTCCTGGCTTCTCTGGGTCCCGGTCCCCGGCCCCCTCCCTCTGTGCTTTTCGCCCTCCTGGGTCGTCTTTGGTTTTGGGGTTTCTTTTTGACATCTGGGATCTGTCTTTGGGGGTTCTGTTATGGTTTGGGGTTTTGTTGGGTTTATTTTCTCTCTCCCCTTTTCCTCCTTCTGTTTTGTCTTGGTTTTTCCCTGGTCTTGAGATTCTGGTCCCGTCTTATGTTTCCCTGTCTGCTTATGCTACTTCCTGTTTTATTTTGGTAGTCTTGTTTCCTGTCTTGTATTGTCTTGTCTAGCTTCACTTCGTTTGTCTGATTGTCCAGCCCCGCCCTAATGTGATCCACCTGATGTGCCACCTGTTTCCAATTCCCCACCACCTCGTTACCTTGTGTATTTAACCTCTATGTTCCCTTTGTCCAGTGCTCGATCATTTTGTCCCGTTGCTGTCTGTCGTCGTGCTCTTCCGTCATGTGAGTTTCCCCAGTCGTTGTTTTTGCCCGTGTGCCTGCCTTCGTGTGAGTCATTCCTGTTTTCCCCTGTGTAGTTTTTCCCCGTTTTACTATCGCTTCCCTTGTGCCTGTTTTTTGGATTGTGGACGTTCTGGAGTTTTTGCCTTTTGTTTTTGGTGTTCAATAAACCCTTCTTTAAGCTTCCTCCTGCCTGCTGCCTTTCTGCATTTGGGTCCTCGCCTCACCTCCCATAACAGGAGCCCTGAAAAAGGCAGCCAAAAAAGGTAATCCAAAAACAAGTCCAAGACACAAATGGAAGAACACTAAGACAAACATGGACGATAAATACACAAGAATACAAACCAGGAGGAAAAACACAATGATCTGACAGAGGACAAGAGGAACACCAAGCCTAAATACAGAAGGTAATGAGGTAACAAGAGGCAGGTGACACAAGGACGGGGAAACAGGTAAAAAACATCAGGGAATCACAAGAGCTGAAAAAAACAAAAGATCGGAAGTAACAAGACAAGACAGCAAAACCAGACCGTCAAAATAAAACAGGAAATGTAGCCAAAACAAAATACAATACAAAACTGAAAAACAGGCTACCAAAATAAGACTAAACACCAAAAGCATAGCAGTGTACTTGGGCTTACCCAGAATTCATAGTAAATTAGTTTGACTACATATATTAAAGAACTAGAGAACATTTCGCCATCTTTCTCAAACCAGCCCCTGGAGGTTACTAAGTTTAATTAACAAAAATAATTACCTGGAAGAAACTGAAAAGACCATCACATTTTATCTGCAATATAATTGTAAACATCATTTTAAAAACTTTACTATTAGTATTACTATTTTTTTTTAAATGAACCTTCTTCTCCTGAGGGATTTCAAAATCACAAAGTCAGTTCTTCAGTACCATCTCATGATCAACATCCTCGAGAAAGTTAATCTGTTTTTGACCAGCAACATACAGTTGTAAGCAACCCACTGGCAGGACACAGTAATACAGATGTGACCTTGCTGAATCAGTGTTACCTTCTAGTAAACACTGAGAGCAATTATTATGTATGAAAAGACATGATTATGCTTCCACTGTAAGCCAACAAAGAACTGTCATCAAGCCATAATGTTACACATGAATAGAACTGCATAATTGCAATGCAGAGTTGACTTTAACAATGACGCCTGCTCGCTTAAGATGGCTGCTTAATTAAAATGCAGCATTTCCCACAATTACTCTCATTTATCACTCTGCTCACATGTTAATAGTATCTTCTATGAGTGGAAGTCATTTTATATACTTACTCAATTGCCATTAACTTTGCAAACACAAGGAAATGCTATTGTAGTTTGCCTGCTGTGTCCTTGATTAATCTTTAAAGTGAGTAAGATGATGTTCTTACACACAACTTAATTAGCAACTCTCAACATCACAATATGGCTCTCCTACATTGCTGGGGAATGTGTACGCTTGACTGTGTTTTTGATAATAATGTAATATATCTAATAATTATAAGGCTTGGAAACTAGCAAAGTCAAGCCAAATAAATGTCTCAACAATATGGCATGCAAAAAATTAGTATAAAGAGGCCACTGTCTACAACCCAAAGCACAATATATATATGTATATTTGTATATGGAGTAATCATTAGCAACTGGAAAGCACAGCAATATAAACTAGAAATAAAAAAATTAAATATACATTTTAAATAAAATATTTTTAATTTAGAAAATCCAGAGATGATCCATAATTTGGAGATAGCTCAACAAATGATGTGAGAGGTTCAGAAGTAGTATGTTTTCCATAGAAATTCAACACAAATTAGCATTGATTCATCATTAGCTTAGACAGAATACTGTGGGAGGGCTTGTAGAAATTCAGTTGGGCCTACTTTCAAGACCCTTACTTGCAGTATTTTTAGAAACAACAGGCAACATGATAACATTAAATCACAGCTGTTTAATTAAATTAAGCTACAGGCACCAGCATGAACAAACTGACATGAACATGTCTATACATCAGCAGATGGAGGGCATGGCAAGCCTGGCACGTGGCACTCCCATGGATGATAATAGGCACCTCCTGATAACCGTGTACACACACCACCACACTCAGTGGGCAGACACAACCCCAGCAGTAGCATCAACTTTAAAGCACATGTAGCCTATAGATACTCAGGCAACACAAAACACACACGCAGTAAAACAAATTACGGAGGAATTATCACAGTGACTAATTAACCCCATAGCCTGTCACATAGGCCGCAGCACAGCCACGTCTACAGTATCACTGTAGACTAATGGCACTGTCATATAAAAAAATTTGCCAGCTCCAACAGTTATAAATGTTTACAACCCAACCTGTGTCACTTCTTGTAAATAGGCTACCCCCTGCTTTTGGCCAGACCACGTGAGTAAATTTCCCCAAGCGGATTTCGGTCTGCAACATTGAACTTGTACCTATATGTAAAATAAACTTAAACATGCAACACAGCAGGGGGCAAAGAATATAAATAGCTTACCTGATGATGACTGCATGTCGTAATAGAAATTATTTCACTACAGTCCAATTAAGTCTGTTGTGATTCAAGAAAAAAATGGAGAAGTATGTGTGACAATGGTGCCAGGTTTTGTCTGATTAACATTTGAGAAGAGTGAAAAGTCACTGTACAGTTTCTCATGTGGGCTGACCAGGGCCTCTAGGACACCATTCATCTTAGAAATATCTCACTGGGCTTAACTTTATGTCTGTAGGCTTACTTCATCAAGTCTCCTCCACCAGAGGAAATAGCTGCAAGCAGGGTGATATGGAGCTAACTGGCCTCCCCATCCGTCTTGAGATTCTGTCTGATGAGGAAAATAGTGCGGAACAGCTTTGACAATAACGGCTGAAATGTAACTTTTTCTATTTCTGTTGCCAAACTTAGACAAAATACTTTGCTTTGCCCTTTTTTGAACTTGAGGCTAACTAAAGCCAGCTAGCTTGCTTGCTTGACTCCCATTCCTTTCCTGTGAGCACTGTGGCCGCTGTATTTGCTACTTGTCAAACTTGTAAATGTAGGCAGCAGAGGAAGGACCCAAATGTAGATGAAACAGGCAAATGTGCGCAGGTGCAGCTCAATTAGTTGTTGCACAAATGAGCTTACTGTCAGAGAATCAAAAATTTCAGGTTGGTAACAAGCAGGCAGGTAACTGAAAACAACCTTGTGAATGGGACAGAAAGAGGTGAACTGTATGTGCTGTGTGGCTGATGCGTGAATGAAATGCAGGGTAGGAGGTGGGTTGGGAAGGCCAGGCAGAGCTGACGAAAGAAGTGGGGACCGGTGTGTGAATGGGTGTGGCAGTTAGGTGCTGGGGAAAAGGTGGGAAAGTCTGAGGGCATCTGGCGGACGGATGGAAAATTGCAATAGTTTGGTTTGGGGGACTAGAAATTTGTCTGGAGGGTACTAAGGCTGAGTCCTTACCACAGCGGCACAAGTTTGATTCCAACCCCTGGCCCTGTGCGTTATGTAGTCCCCTCTCTATTCCCCCTTGCCTGTCAAATCTTGTGCTACAACTGTCAAAAGGGCTAAAAAGGCCCACAAAATAATCTGTCTGGAGAGGAGGGTGCCAAAGCGACACTTTATGAGTTTGTACATCCTCAACTACTTTCCTTCCTCAGGCGTTTAAAAAAATTAGACATCTGTGCTACCGTGCCTTCATTTTAAAACATCAATTATAAGTATAGTGTGAATGTGGTATGAATTAATGAACGGTTGAGTTAAAATGGATGAAAGAAAAATTTCCTATTGATATACAAATACAAAATGTGCCTCATGCAAGAGCAGCACGCCATCTTGAAGCAGGGGCGATTTTAGGATTTTTAAAGTGGGGTGGCACAAGCGGGACCAATAATCAGTCAGGGGTGTTGGGGGGGTGCATTTTATCAGCATAATGCATAGAAAATCTGCTTAGACATTTGGAAATATTTAATAGGCTAGAACAACATAATGTAATTCTGCTCAACAAAACATATCCATTATTAATTTTACTCATTTTCATTTTAAACAAATAAATCTGAATACAATACAGATTGTACGTAGGCTCAGTCTGCCACTTTCCAATGCTGTTTCCATTGTATCAGAATATTGTATAGTCATCATGGAAACATTAATTGGTCATGTGACAAGGCTGGGAAGATTGGCAGAACAGGCAGCCAAGTAGCAGTACTCTGATCCGATTTGTCAGATTGACAGCACTCCAGCCCAATGGATTTGAGGGGGGGCACCAGTGGGGGCCAATCATAATTCAGGGTGGGGTGGGCGGTGCCACCCCATGCCCCCCTTCTAGCACCACTCCTGTCTCGAAGGATGCCTCAATTCCTAAAATACATCTTGAGGAGAGAGGTGACTTACCCGAGGAGCTATGAGAAAGGATCCTTTGCGCATCTTCTGAGGAAGTATTTTTGGCACCTGTGACATACAATAAAAGAGGCATGAAAGACAGCTGGAATATACAAACCATGCCAGCTGTGCTACAAATCATATTAACGTTGCTTTAAAATGGCGGCTAAAAAATATTGCCTTATTAAGTGAGAGTTCATACCTATCCATCTTCTGTGGGTGTTACGGTTTCTGAGACTCTAAACCTTGTCAGGAAAAACAAGAAGCAGCAGAGGAGAATTAGAACCTAGAGATCACTTCCAGCTAATAACATCCAGGCTGCTAATCTCATTTTTTCAAAAAACTGATATTAGGGAAGCATGTCAAAGTTGACATGGACTCTTTGGAGTCAATAACAACTACACTACTAAAGAAAGGCACCCTGTCCCTGAATATATATTTAGTCATCACAATGTATCTTTTATTTTTGGAAGTGAAGGGAAATATAAATTAGTTGGAATGCCAACTTTCTCATTTAAAATGCAACAAAATGTAAATAGGGGCCAATCAGTGTGAATATTGCCTTGCCTAACAAAGCAAGTGATAAACACTAAATGCTGAGCAGCTCGAATTCAACAGTATTTAGATGAGTTGTATTTCACAAGCAGTTTGCAAATGACCAATGAGATTGCCTTATTAATCTTAATGTATGTGTTGTCAAGCACTACTTATTGAAATGCTGGACAGTTTCAGATCTTGCCAAGCTTGAAATGACAATATTTAAATGTAGCTAAAATGATGAAGCTTGTGCAAATCTTTCATTACCACTGACTAAATTCGAATGTGCCCGATAAATCATTAAACTTAAATGGATTTGGGGTAGTTTGATTTATGTAATAAAACTTCTTAAGCGCTCAGGGTCTTGATTTTAATTGTGCAACACTGCTTGAGTACTTTGCCTCTTTGGCATTTTAGTGAAGTGAGTTTTATATGATCTGACAACTTAAAATCTATCAGATTCCAGCCTATTCTGTTTATGAACAGTAGCATACAATATCTTGCACAGCTAGTGCCAACTTGTCATGAACAGGTTGTGAGGTGCTAATGGCATGTATTCATAAACATTTTGTCCAGATAATCAAGATATTATGACAAACACATTTCTTTAGTAGTGTATCCTTTCTGTTTTCTGTCTAAAACTCTAAACTACCTAATGATTGTGCTCAATAAGGATAATATGTTGTCACTGTTGTGAATTATAAAGTATGGTTGTAAAAACATGGCAGAATTGCATGTTATTGGCAGTGATAATAGTTAGGTAGAAGCTAGGTAGCTTGATAGCTACATATTGGTTAGCATGCAAGTAAGAACACAGAAGAACAAACAGGTAGCATTTATTCCATCATACATTTTGGCTGACTGCAAATGACACTACAGGGGTTTAGCAATGTATTTTGTATGTATTGAGAAATAACTTATAAAAGAGCATTAGGAAAGTGGTCGCTGCATTGAAAAGCTAGTTTTAAGAAGTCTTTCTAGCTTGTCTAATTGTGCTGTTAAAATACCAGCAAATTAAACATTTTGTAAGATGTTTTCACAGCAAAGGAAATTAGTGTGCTTTGCAAGCTGCCTTTCTCTGTTCTTTTACCTGTCATGTTGTAAAAATCTCGAATGTTAAAACAACAAAAATGAGAGAAATTGGAGCTCAATAAACTGGCAACCGTTCCTGAAAAAAACAAATAAAAAACAACACAGTTTTATGTTGAAACATAATTTTTTTTTTTTTAGCTTGTGTTTCTTTTCCTGGCCCAGTCAATGTTCTGACATTTACTTTTAGGTAACTATTTCACAGAGATCTTAATTTAAGATTGTGGTGATTGCATTCAAATCTTGCAGTGCTTTAATTGCTGTTGTGGCCTGCATCTGTACATCTACAGCTGTGTGTATTCGTGTGCATGTGTGTGTGTGTGTGTGTCTGTGTGAAAGATAACTGAGCACCTGTACCCATGCATCTTGGCTGATCCATCCAGACCACCTATTGTAGAGGCTATGTGGAATACAGGCAGTAACAGTATCTGGATTCATTTATTGTGTCTGCACTGTAAGAAACAAGATTTACTGAGAATCAGGTAGGATTTATTACAGGGCTGTCTACATGTTGTAGCCATATGATGTTTTGTGTGTAGCTATGCATTCCTGAAGAGATACAGTAGTCGTCTCCCGAGGCAGGCAGCCTGTGAAGAGAATCCAATATGTTGTTCCATAATGAAAGCTCTCAAGGGGGATCGCAACACTGCTTAGTGGGTTTTGTACAGTCCATTCAATCAGAGGCTGCCAACATACTGGGTTTTAGAGGCAACCGCCCTTACCACTGGCTCTATGTGAAAAACAGATAGTAATGCCAAAACAGTGGGAGCCAAATAAAGCAACCTTTAGAACTTTGGTGTCACACTCTTCTGACACTTTAAATCATAACATTACAGTATGATTGCATAACATGAAAGGATGTGATTGTATGAAACTGCTGCGCAACAAGTTACCATCTGCTCCGGAGAAACATCAACACCACGTCTCGTCTATGTTGAAGGTTGAACAGTTTAGTTGAGACTGTGACATCAGTTCAACAACCTGGGATTAGACAACAAAAATACTAGCAGCTGATAACAGTGTGTACATGACACCAAATGGCATTCTGTGGGAAAAAAAACGTCTTACTGGAGCAAGCAAAACTGCAGTTCTGGCTCACACTCAATTCTTGAACCTCTTTCTTTGGAAGTGTTTAGCACATATTAAAATAGCTGCACATAAAAACATGTAGACAGTTATAAGGTTTTGCTGTGCTGTGGTAAAGATTGATGTGCTGTCAAATACAGCTTTCACTTTTATTTGCAGAGAAGCGTCAGTCAATCGATTCATATAAACACATTTAAGCTAATTTACATTCAACTGTGCCGATCATCCCTCACATCAGGTAAAAATCTATACCCTTTGTCAAGGGGGGCTGGCGTGTGAGAGTAAGAGAAGCAGTGACAGATTGTTTCGATCACACTCTATTACCATCTTAAGGAAAATGATTTGACTTTGCATGAGGCAAAGGCTTGAAGATGCCAATCTCATTATTGTATTTCCTGTGATAATGCCATAAAATGTCATCAGCTGGCAAAGAGACGCATTTATCATGCACAAGCAAGTGTCAGCAGTAATGACACTATTATTGGTGATCCTGTGATTTTCCTGCAAGAGTACACTTTTGTGTGCGTGAGTAGGTTCTGATGTGAAAAAAATTGGCTGAAGAATAGGGGTTGTGGATGTGGTGATGTGGTCTGACTCCTTGCTTTTTCTAACCTAAAGATGTAATCTGTGGAATGGTGATAGTTGCCTGCAGCCCGGCCTCATCTGGGCAGAATGAAGATGTCATGCTGTGACTTCAGGCTACACAACACTCCCATGCGTCTGGCTGAACAACTCGAGAACGGGCTGACATTTGAAGTAAGGCGGTGTAAAGGGCCCTAAAAAACTTTAAGGGCTGAATTAGATGTAGGACTGGATTCCATCTAGAGGGGAACAACACAGATGCCAACCACACTTTGAAAGAAACATTGAATGATGTATGGCAACTTCTCTCACTTCTGCTATTCCTGCAAAACTACAAACAAATTTCTGTCAATTTGGTAAAGAAAAGATGGGTAATGATTTATAATTGGAATGCCACTACAGTACATGTGAGAGGTGATCATCATTACTGACATTAGGATCCCTTGTGAAATGGAGACCCATTGGATTTCAATTGTGGTCCAATTGGGGTATTCCCCCAGTGTATACTCCAATAGGATCCCATGGGATCCAACGTTAATTACGAGCTAATTCTATTGAGGCTTTTCATTTTGTTGGGGTCCCACTGGGACATTGGGGTCATACTAGGGCATACCCCAGTGAAGCTAAATTTTACCACTTCATAACACAACACAACACTAGAAAATGAGCACAATCCAGCTTTAAATATTGACTGATATTTATTCATATTGAATTAAAAATATAGTTTTGACAGATTCATGTAACAAAACAGTGGGAGTACGTATTTAAATGTTCTAGCTTGGGAAATGTGTCAATTAGCCAGTGAAGATAATTGTTTAAAACTGGTAGTTTGTGACAAAGTATGGTCTATAAAACTTAATTCTCATTCATTCTGATGAGTCGATACAAAGAAATAATAATGTTTAATTGCTTTTACGATAGAATGTTCTTTCCTCCAAACCTCAATGTACTTTTGAACAAAACACATGGACCTTTAAGAAGATTGCCAAACTGACCACTTTACCAAATATATATGTAAATGCAGGACATTCTAAATGACTAAATTCCACCAAAATCATCTGTGCAAATGGCCATACCCTTTTGAATGGTAAGTGTACAGCAGGCCTACTGTATCTCATTCTGTAGGTGAAAAGCAATATACAGAAATTATGACAAAATGTAAGTTGATGCTGGTTAAAATCCTACCTTTTGAAAACAAAATTGCACACACAACACAAATTGTGTGTGAGTCTTCTACAATTGATATACAAATTACAACTGACAGTTTATGCATCCATACAATTTTCCTACAATTCTGTTCTCCCTGATAGTTTTAGATTGTAAATTTAACAAACCATTCAGCATCAGTTTATGAGCATCCGCAACACTTAACATCAGTATTGTGATCACGAGCCACAAAGTTAATAGTTCATAATAATTTTGGTGCCAGTAGTCACATCAGCTATAAGGTGACAAATGAGCCAAACTCCCAAAAAACCTGTAAAGATCCCAGGCAATAGGAATATTAACCTTCTGTTAAACTGTGACTTCTGGAAAAGAGTGAAGATCTTAAGTCCTGATGAAACCAAAAAAGTTAACTTATTAAATTCTGTACAAGCAAATATCAGTAATTTAAATGATCAGTCCAGCCCATTTAAACTGTCTGCCATTTAAACAAACACCGATAAATCACTCTGAAGGTTGTAACAATATATTGCTACACCATTCAATCAGTATTGAAGCAAAGAGATACAGTAAACAATGACTGAGCTCGGTGTAAATGGAAATTAAACTATTCAAGGAATTATAGTATAGGTCTTGAAAACACAGGGTGTAAAGTGACACTGGTGGATTAATAACATTGGTTAGGAAAAAACAGAGAAAAGTGGATGAAATATTGAATATTCATTAGTATTGCAAGTGCATTTTAAGTGTACAAAATCTTAAAAAAAACTTCTCAACAGGTGGATAATACTGAGAGATGCGTGGAGGATAGTGGAGGTATAATACATCCAGTAAAAAAACAAAACAAAGTGAGCAAGAGCAGGGGTCAAAGCTCAAAATCCACCAAATTGTGCTGAAAACAAAATCACACAATCACAGGGGAAAGGATGGGGCGGTGGGGACAAGACACCCTGCAAGCTTTTTTAAAAAATCAGTTCACTCTTCAAATTACATTTACATTTTATATATATATATATATATATATATATATATATATATATATATACAGAAAAGATATTCCCAAAGGAAAAAGAAAAAAGTAGAGTAGACCACTAAAAATGCAATGATGCAGGGAGAAATAAAAACAAAAAAACAACAATATATTCAGCTGGAAAATAAGTATAATTGTCCTATTTACAGATGTACCTGTCCACCTTTTACCTACCTATAAAAATACTACCCACTTTTTTTCCAATAATTTTGGAATTTTTAACAATGGTAAAACTGTCAAGTGACACATTATGAGGATGTCTTTGTCATTTGGTTAAAAGACAGTTATTAATTCCATTTTACAGTTTTATCATCAATTCAATACATTGTAAACTGTGCTTACTCAACCGCTGTCATTTGACCCAGTTTATCATGGTATGGTAGAATAAACACATATGAATCAGTGTACAATCAGAGTATAGGGTAACCCTAACCCTAACCCAGACAGCCAATCACAGTTTGATTCAATTACAAAGGTAGAATATGTGTTTGTAAGCTGCTTTATGGATTCCCTTTAAAAAATCTGATCTATTTTATGATGCTATGACCACAACTGGTGAGTAATTGATAATGAAGTTCTCGGAAATGTGCTGTAACGTACGCTTAACCAATACAGTAAGACCATTTAGACAATAGGTGGATTGATATTACCAGAAAAATGTGAAAAATGTCACTGTGATATCAAAGCATACAAAAGTGAAATAGAACACAATCTATAAATACAGTCGCTGTGTCCCAGTTCAGAGGCTGGACTCTCCTTAGTCCTCTTTTCTAGGCCTGATCCTGAACGGTCCAACAACGGCTGTCCCATTTCAAAGGACCCATGAAATGTGACTAAAAATGAAGCCCGCCTTTGCTTTGGAGGACACAAGTGGTTTATTGTGCAGCAGTCTGTTTTAAGTAGTCAAGCATTCCTCATGCTTGTAAAGCTTGCTAAAAATAGCATATTTATCAGCTATTAATCATGTAACACTAACTAAACCTATGTCTAATCCACTGCAAGCTGTGAATAATGAAAGCTAGCTATGAACTAGTTCTTGTTTGCAGTCTGGACATGTTATTTATAAGGGGTTAGATGTAAAATTTAGTTGTATATTTGCACAATTTTGCAACCTGGTCTAAACTGCCACTTGTTTAGCATGTGTTGAGTTGAAATATCCAAATCATAATGGTAAGTATTGAGAAATCTTTCCAAGTTAATCATTGGTATTTATATGTTACAGGACCTGCGCCTGGTGACTTGCAAAAGGTTAATGTGTTGTCGAGGAGCACCTGAACACAACATGGTCTGGTTTGGTCTTTGCTGATCTAGTCTCATTTAGCAACAATGTGCAGGTTCACCCTGGATTTAAGTTCCTTTTGAAGGCCTCTGAGTTGGGACACAGCTAGTAATTGCTTCAAAGATGAATAGAAACCATGAAAGACTTAAGAGGATGAGGCCTTCAAACTTCATATAAAAAACAATTTCCTGTTGCCACAATGACACCGTGAAGAGCAAAAACGAGAGGAAAACAACATAATTTACAATACTCATAACATTTTTTTAAAATACATTAAACCCAAAACAAAAGTAGATGCACAAAATAAATATAACAAGTTACTATAAGGCCGGTTTACTGGTTGAGCTGTCAGTATTAAGAGGATGTTATTGTGCTTCTTTAAATAACTACTGTACCTATGAGGCTTACCTTGACACGGAACATAATACATTTACATATTTAAGTATGACTCATGTCAACATTTGACCCCAATCACTTTTCCCTTCCAGATTGTTTTAGTCTTTGTTCGTACTCACTCCACAGCTGCTTTTCTGCCTTTACTGCTTCGGTTGCAGGAAAGCGTTTGCTACATACAATTCTACAGTCACCTGTGAGGAGAAAGATTGAATGGCAATCTACTCTGGTCTCCTCTGCCAGTTACAGTGCACTTGCACCTTTTTCTCTGCTAGCTTTTGTAACATTGATGCATTGGTCGGGTAACATTTCTGGAATACTAATACCTTAGTTTCAACCCTGCTGCAGGATTACAACCTATTGCCTGTCGTTCACGGTTTCTCTGCTGGTGCAGTGGGTGAGATTTTGGGTAACATGATTTCCCCGCAGAGCAACAAGGGAAAGTGGATGAATTAGCATTCAAAACGCTAAAAGCCCCTTGTGATGCTTGCTCGCTGAGAGCACCAGCAGGTTTTCTCCTCCAGAAGATTGGCTTTATTTTTCCATAGAGATCCATTACGAAGCCTTTGGGTGACTCTTCACTGCTGTCATTGCACTTAAACACACGGCCATACATAGCACTACAACTAATACCTCATGGGTAATGGTAAAAATAGACTTATATAACTGACTTTTAACTCTGAAAACATTTAGATGATGCTTGCACACATTTACACAAAGACAGTATACACAGTGTAAGCTCAAACTCAACAGAAATCAGCAGAACAATGAAGATCTCAGGTGTGACAGAACAGACCTAACAGCTAAATCCTGTTAGCAACAGAGCAATGCCAATGATACTTAACAAAGTGCCAACTTTGAGCCCAAACCCAAAATTCACATTTTTTCTTGAGATGCACATTTCTGCACTATGTTTACTGTGGTATTATGGCACTAATCTATCTTCCATTGTACTTTTATTACAATAGGTTTGAGTCCCTTTATGATGTTTCAAAGTGTGCCCCAGCTGGCGCTCAACTGGATGATTATTATTCCCCATAAAACCTGAGACGGGGAGAAAACACTGTGCCCGGGCAACACCTGTGTTTTGAACGGTAAATAATCAACACTGCTTGTTTGAATCTTCCCTCGGCCTGGTGTTTTCTATGTAGAGGCACAAGGTTGTGGTTGTGCATTGGTATGTCAGCAGTGAGACATGTATAGGCATTAGTCGGTCTCCAAATTCATGATATCACCTCAGGGTGGGCAATATGAATACACTTGTTAATCAGGGTATGTGTAGATTAATATTACTATTAATAATATCACTATATATGAAACATTGTAGGTGGAAAAGTCTGTTTGTTTAAAGGGGCACTCCACCAGTTTTACACAAGTTCAGATTTCCCTTCAGGAGCTGTACTTCTCAGCCTGTAAATGAAAACAGCTTTATAGTGTTCTGTCAGAGTTGGGCTTGAGACTTTAACAACACACCTGCATTACAAACTAGAGGTGTAGGGTTTAGGAGGTAGAAAGAGTCAAACAAATTAAGCTGCATCAAGTTTGAATGAGTTGCTTTATGGGAATGGTAGGACATTTTGGAGCCTAACCCATACAAAACTAAGGCCTAGTCCACA
Source organism: Percina caprodes (assembly GCA_013375575.1). Lineage (NCBI taxonomy): Eukaryota > Metazoa > Chordata > Actinopteri > Perciformes > Percidae > Percina > Percina caprodes. Next base: position 27,768 of record JABXJD010002065.1, read on the forward strand.
AGTACATGGACATTATTTTGAAACTTAGCTTTTTCTATAAATTTTGGCCACACACAAACTGTGTTTTAGGTCACTGGAAATGGATGGAAGCAGTTATCACCACTACATTTCATGCAATGGCGGACATGGCCAAAATAGTGCTGGTTCTAACCTCGCTAACAGTACTTTTTACATGTTTACACATGCATGTACAGTTAATCTTCCACTATATTGAGGAATAGAGGTATCTGAATGCATTACAGAGCAATCAATGCATCATTGGAGCCAGGTAGCCTTCCAGTTAGGGCTGCACAATTTTAACCATGATCACGATTTTGGCTTCCCACGATCAAATTTCCGTAATCAAGCGTTTTTTTTAAATGCGTCATTTCATAGAACGCTCCGGGTTTTTTTGCAAAGCCAATCTACCGCTCCATAAACTACTGTCTGATCATGTGCCAGTCAGAGTTGTTCCCTGCACCGCGCAGCTTAGTTTCTAGATGTAGACAGTCACAGAGGACAGAGTAACTTGAGTAAAATTCAACAGATAGCAGTCGGTTATACGTTGGTCTCAATGTTTACCAGTTTACTAGTAAATGCAACATTTTGTCCCGTCTGTGTTGTTTTTCAGACAACAGCAGTGACCAGAGCTAGTCTGTGCTAGTTAGTGTCTGTTAGCTCACAGGGGTCTAGGGTGCGAGTAATATTTTTCCTCTAGGTCGCACCGGTGCACCTAATGTCCTCGCATCCGCTGCAATGTTATTTATATGGATATGGCTTAATTTTGCAAACATGACCCATTTATTCTGTAAAGCCATGCCTGTGTTGGATCTCTCCTCTACTCTCTCTCCTCTTAGGCTCCTCGCAGCCCCGCCAGACAGCGTCGCCGGTCCACACTTCTGACATGTGTCTACAGTTTTAATTATTATTATTAACACAGCTGTATATTGTTAAGCATGAGAGGCAAGCCTGCATTTGTATCAGTGTTTCTGCTGTTAACTCTACTATTGTGGCCGCCACGGCGAAAAACACAGAAGAAGTTATTGAATGCAACTGACTTTAGTTTGTAGAGTAATAGCATGTGAGACGGAGCCTGCTGGACCTGCAAGAGATGTGACCCATGGCCAGAATATCATAGTTCATAAAAATGCAGCGCAGTGACGATACAGACATTTCATACACACGTGTGTAACTCTGCTGACCCGCCATTCAACCCGTGCTGGACCCATTCATAATGAGTCAGCCGTCACTCTGTGAGTAGCATACATCGCCCTCTCTCCCTAGCTCTTTTAATCAGTTATAGTTGAAAACAAGTGAAGGAGCTTTCTCAGAGATAGATTTAAAAAAATATCCTACGCTATTTATTTCAGATAGCTAATTTTCATTTACATTGTTGCTGTATGTTTATAACTTCTTTATAACTTCAACATAAGAGGAATGTAGCATAAAATGGATGTAAAAGCAATTATAAACAGCCTATGTGACAATAAAATATGTTTTGGTTAAAATCAACAAATAATCATGATAATTAATTGTGATCACAATATTGATCAAAATAATCGTGATTATCATTTTGGCCATAATCGTGCAGCCCTACTTCCAGTAATAACTTTTTTAGGGCGTCTGATTGGCCAACATCTTCTTTTTTGCGTGATTGTCCAACATGGCTTCAGGATTAGGGTTATATCGCTGTGTTGTTTTGGCATGCTCTTGAAAATGTGTTTTTGCATTTTCATTTTTTCAAACAGTGCTTGTGTGGATGGGACTTCTTTTAAGAATGAAAGAGGAAAAAACCATTTTCAAAAATACCAGTGTATGCCTGGATTAGGTCTAAGAGTCCAGATGGCTTGGCCTTTGCACCTTCAATTTTGATTTTTCGTTTTTAATTTGTCTCTTAAGTCCCCCAACTTTATGGAAGTGCAATATTAAACGCTGGAGTAACCCTTTAATCCAGTGAATTAAAACCTAAAATTTCAAAGTGCAAAAATCATAGTAAATCAAATCTTGTCAGCAGTGCTTGCCAAATTGTCGAGTCAAATAAAAGCTATCAAAGGGATAGCGACCTGGGTATGAACGGTACTGAGAATTTGACAAAGTTCTAGTGATTTTCTAGTGATTGATGTACAATGTCAAGTTCCCCTGACATTTTACATCATTGTATATAACCCAACCCCACCTATTACTATCATTATTCATCATAATTATTCTTCAGGGAGTTGGGTCCTTTGTTAAATGCCTGATGAAACAGATAACACAGGCCCTCAGCATCTTATTGTAAATTATAGTTGCATGAAATAAGAAAACAAATAATATGGAATTGCCGCTTATATATGGAATAACAGCAACGTCATTTGGCTGTGTAAGAGCATTAAGTCCTATTAAATGATCAACCCCAGTCTAAATTAGGCTTCAAAATTCATTTGACAACAGATGCTAGTAGTCTCCATCAGAGTTTACTGTGGCATCTGGCAATATTGTATGAATACAGAAAGCTAGCCATCAAAGGATTCAGTGATGTCTTATACTGTAAAATCTCACCATTAATGTCAAATACCAATAGAAAAGGAAGTGTCCCATTTTTTTCATAGTGTCCCACCGTATAAATGGGGAAGAGGCCTTCTTTCCTACTGTTCCACCTTAACATTAAGAGACAGAGCAGTAGCCATGACTACGTGGTCAAAGTTAATTTTCTGTTTTTATGACATAAAATAGTATGAACATAGAGAGCTGCAAAAACAACCTTTGTCCTTGTCTTTTGATACACTTCTAGATACAGCTCAGTCCATAGAGCCTTTGTCCAGCATTGCATCTATCTGGTAATGACAATTAAATGGCTTTTTTACAGCTCTGCAGTGTTAGTCTCTTAGCCACAACCAAATGGGTCTGTCGTGGCTGGGTGTCTTTGCTGTTTGCGTATGGGTAAGTGTAAGACAAGGTGAAAAAGTAAACAGATCCCTAATGTTTATAAAGGAAAAAGAATGATGCTCTGATCCACATTCTAAAATCGTATATTTTTTTCCCACATGTTCGGTTTATATGCATCCATCATCACGCTTCTTTCCCTGTTAAACAATCTGTCCATTCCCAAACACCAGTTCCATTGAAACATTATTTCTTGTACTGCAGTTACCATTGTTTTTTTTTCTCTTATGGTGCTGCTTACAATGATTTTATGAATATTAAACTTGATGATTTGCTTATTTGCCTTCGGACCAGATTATTGTGAATGAAAGTGAAACAAGAGGGATACAAACGTGGGAAGTTGAGGGTCGTCTTCTGAGGGATCAGCCTTTTAAATCCCACCATAGCCATGCCAATAATCTGTCGAATCCCATCCACCAGGTACCAGGTGTTATCACAGCTTTCCATAAAACTCTGGTGACATTTCCTTTCCTGTTGACCCTTTCTTTGCGTTGCAACACTGACTGCCAATATCGGCACACTCTGTCTTCCAGCACAAGGTCAATTGAGCTTCTCCTCCAGAATATATTTCAAATGACAGCAAGCTTATCTCAGTGTGAGTGTATTGACTTTTGAAATAATGTATGGATATTATTTGTGGGTCAAGGCAGCAGGCATGTTAACACGGTTTAGGTATGATAAGAGCTTTGTGTGATAAATGTTTGAATTCCATTACTGGTGCAGCAACATTTAAAAGTCAAAGAAGTGTGTGTGCGGGCATGCAAGCCACATCTGGGCTCTTCAGCATGACTGCGGCGGGTTTGCTGGTTAGTAACAACACAGCTCCATGTGCATGTGTCATTTGATCGATTGCACACAAGCAATAACAATGTGTGCATACTGCAATGTGTGCATCTAGCTGGGTGGAAAACGTTCCAAAACAACATGGTAAACTGTAAGTGAAAGGTATATAAAGAAAAGCTTGTAAGGTCATGGCGATAATCCTCTCTTTGGGCTAACCTCAGTTTATTTCTCCTTTTTCTCTGATTGAACATCTTATTTCTTTTATTGTGTTGTTTTTGTGCCTGTATGATTTGTGTTGTTTTTGTGCCCTAAGTTGGCAAGACAGTGTGCTCCAGAATAGAACAATCTTCGAAGCGACTTGCCTTCATGGCCAAGTATGAAGCTAAAACTGAAGGGTTGAATGTCAAGTGAGGCTGTCATTGACTGTTATTGTAGACTTGTCAAGAAAAGGCAAAACCTTAGAGTAAGACTAAAAGACTTGCAATCAAACAAAACAGAGAGACATGTTCAGGGTGCAAGGAGAACCCAGGTTGAGAAGTACTGCATGGAAACAAGAGGACTGTTTAACATCCATGTATCTCCACCCCTATCCCTCTATTCATCCTTTCATTGTGCTACAGCTTGGTCACTACACTACAGTGTTCCTCTGTCTGTATGGAGGGGGTGGAAGCACATTGCCAGCTTTCATAGCAGCCTCGGATAAGTACTCCTGATTTTCGGCCACAGCAGGGCGAATGCGTCCATTCTGCCGGTAGAAGAAGCGTGTGCTGCAGTCTTGCAGGTACTCAGGGTTGTGCAGTGAGGACTTCGGGGGTAGACTGTGCTGCCAGTATTCAGGATTGTCAAAAGTGGCCTTCTTGCCTTTCTTATCAAACATGATGGTGCTGCTGGTGATGCCTGAGTGCAGAGTGTGTCCTGAATGCCCCGGATGCAGGGTGTGTGATGGATACGATGGGTGGGGAGGTGGCCAGGGGGAACCACATATCCAGAGTAGGAGACCGTGTGGCTTGATGTTGATGGGTTGACTGTCTGCGATACTGATTGGGCAACAGAGGACCCAAGGCCAGAGATGGAGACTGCACCAGCCAATCCGTTCTTGTCCCCAGGGTTAAGGAAGGTATTCAGATACAGTGGCTCGTTTATGTACTCATCGTCCCCGTGGGCAGACTGGCTTTTGGGGCCAGCAGAAGCTCCAGCCATGTGCAGGGTGTGGCAACCTGCTCCATCAATCACTGCGTGGGCGTCACCATTTCGACGGCGTGTGACAAAGGGGTTTTCTTCTACTGGGTTGAGATAGTCTGGAATTAAAACAAAAAAAGTACATGCTTACAAGTGGCCTTTGGGTTAGCATCCATATACAGTATCAATGTGCAATTTGTGAATAAAGACAAACTATTTATTTCAGTTCTATTACCCTCCTGCTGAACTTATTACTGCTAACTAATCAATGACAATCAGCTAACTTTATAGACAAAGTCAATAGTTCTCAACGCTGAGTAACCTGAGTTGTTCTTGTCCCTCATGGCAGTCATGTAGCTGTCCTGGTCCTTGTCTCCTTTTGCACCTCGCTCTGCTAAAAGACCGGTGGGATCGGCACTGTAACGCTGTCCACTACTGTCCTCCCCTCCACCTTGGAAAGCAAAAAAACAGGAAGAATATGGTACTTCACAAAACATGTCTCCAAGACCCCCAACTGACACCGGCAGACAACCACCCACCAAGAGCCTGGGTCTTTCCAACGTGAAAAAGCGCAGTTTGCCAAAGGAGGCATAAATGGGCTCAAAACTCTTGCACTGGGGGCACAACAGAACTAGAAGCAGCCAGAGCTGCTGCTTCTCTCCTGTTAGCTGAGACGTGTAATATGTGGTTTTGTTTTACCAGACAGCTGCTAGATATGAGCTTTTTGTGCTTATCTCCCACTTTACCCTGGGTGAGTATTTTGCTACTGTAAAGATAAATGTTAATCTGACTATTGCTTTACTCCTAGCAACTGCAGTTTCAACAACATTTTACACGTCAACACAGTCGATAACACTGCCGGCAGATTAAAGCTGTAAAATGAAATTACAAAAACATACAAAATTTAGTCTATGATCTAAAATGCACAATGCATTCAAACTATAAGCTCCATTAAATGTGTGAAAACACATTTTTAAAAGCTAATTTAATTGATGTCCTGTTACTCTTGTAATATCTCTCTCTCACACACACACACACACACACACACACACACACACACACACACACACACACACACACACACACACACACACACACACACACACACACACACACAAAAAAAACATTGCTTTACCTTGTCCCGCAGTGAGAGCCGAGCCAGGCCCAAGGGTACTTGACCTCGGCGAGGCCTGCTTTCTCAGGGTTCCATTGCAGCGAGGGTCGTCCTGGTTACCACGTCCAAATCCACTACCAATCTGCCCCCCTGAGGACAGGTCCTGTTGTGGGATGCAGCCTCCAGACACGGGTGGAACAGACACCACTCTGGGCAGGCTGGCTAGCATGTCCTCCATGCTGAAGCTGGGGTCCTGGTAGCCATACTGGTTCTGGGTAGAACAAGAGAAGTGAGAGGGTTAGTATGGACAGAGGGGCAGTGATGTCAGACACAATGACAAGACTCTCAATTTACCAAGACACAGGAAACTCTGAGACAAATACAAGTGGGGAGTTATGGCAAAGTCTTTATTTCTCCTTTATGGATGATTAAAGTTCTGCTTATTAACCAAGTGAGGAAATAAACAGTGTATTGTCTTTGGCCTTTACAATTCTGGTGTGATTTACTATAGAAGAACAAAATGTAAAAACATAAACAAGTACAATATACAACAATAAAAGAAGCACTTAACAGGTATACAAAGAAATGTACATTTTAAATGCATTTATGCATGAAATCCAAAAATAAGCAAGTTCTTAGTACCATTGTTCATCTGTAATATTAAAATGTGACAGGCAGGAGGGACAAACAGCAGTGCCAAACAATGATATGGCAGCATGACTGCCAAGGACAATTTAATTAAAAGGATTTTTATTAAAGGGCTACATGCAGCAGAGTCTTAAAGTAACCATATCAGCCTTGCCCTGCTGTGTGCATTTGTGTCTACAGAAAAAAGGGGCTTTTTTAGAACCTCACTAGCTGCTTTATTCTGATTTATCTTTTTTTAGCCGGAATCCAGCAAGACATTTGTTTTCTGTTACACATTCTCTCGCTATTTTCCTTTGCATGGACTCTAAGCAGTCTGTAATGATACTTATAAGATAGAAAATCTGTTTTTCCCTGTTGCACTTATTTTTCTGTTAAAAAGGAAGTTGGAAGGAATTACAAAGGGGGCCAAAGTTCATGGATTTCTGGTCTGTGAATGAAGGTGCAGGCTCATATCCCACTTCTGAACAGTTTTTACTTATTTATTTTTCAGGTTTCTCAATTATTCATGACTTTTGGAATCCTGTAAACCACAACAAAGTGGTGCCTCAGGCATGTACCAAGAAGCAGACCTAAATAACCTTTAATTATAAATAGAGACGGGTCATTGATTGGGGAATTATGGACTATGGATTATGGAATTTTAGCAGTAAAATTGTCAAATTTAATAAGATATTAGGACCAAGTATTAACAAATAGCAGCTTCAAACCAAAGTTTGAATACTCAACTACTACTTTGAAAAATAATAGATATTTTACACTCTTTAGGCTATCAAGTGATGTTGGGGGGGGCAATTGAAGCTCTAAAGCGCTCACGCTGTGTTTTAATTCCCCTGTAACTACATCTATTAGACCACCCTCTCTCAGTCCTCATTTCCACCACCTCCTCCTTCTCTCTAGTCCAATAAAAACACCATTGCTAACCTAAACACCATTGGAACATTTATTTAAATAATGTTTGAAGTTGTTAAAGTAAACCTTCACAGTGACATTATATTTTCAAAATGTTGGCCAAAATGGGACTTAATTAAACAATAGTGGTGAATTGTGGAAAAGCAAAACATCACACTTGAAGATTTAGGAGTAAGTAATAAGTGTCCTATTTGAATTAATCTCTGTAAAAAGCAGACTGACCTAATAGCAATGTACAGCTTTTGGCTATTTGGTTATTAAACTTATAATTCTTGCATATTCTGTCATTGTTATTCAAAAGGATACACCTAAATAATGACAGTTAAATGTGTCAATAACAATGTGTGTAAAAGTAAATTAAGGGAAAGTTCTTTTGTATATATATATATATATATATATATATATATATATATATATATATGTGTAAATATTGCATGTGTGGCTACATTAATTGAATTCATTTGAATCATCTACGTAATTTATATGGATAAACGTAACTGTATGACATTAATCCAATTAACTCAGTGTGCACCGCAATAAAGAAAGGCCAAAAACAAGTGAGGATAACTTTACAAATATCATGCAAATACATAATCTGTCACCCCCTAATATTCACCAAACAGTGTTGGAAAAGGAGTCATGTCTCACACTGGCATTCAGCAGGCGTTTTAATCCTCACACAAACATGGGGAGATATTGGAATACAAAATGGCTGAGTTGCCTGGCTGTGTGACTGGTTTTGTGATAGATTTAAGTCCAAAGTTAAACGGTGAAAATTTGAGCAGTTTATGAACTGAGGGAATCTGGCTGTAAACCCCAAATTTGAAGAAGGCAATTACCATAGTTTCACTATGGAGAAAGAGCAAGGAAAACAGACGGAGAAAGAGAGGGAGATGAGAGTGAAACTAAGAAAGCTGTGTGAGTTCTGTTTTAAGATCTCAATCTTTTTGCGTGAACAGGAGAGTCCTGCAGTACACGCTGAGAAAATTCATTCCTGTATCACTTTAGAGACCATCTAAATGATCTGAAAGACTACTTTGACTTTATATTGTCTTCTTTCCCATCACGGAAAATGCCAGTCCCCCTGTTTCTACACTCAAAAAGAAATTATATTAGTAAAAATTCATGTGAAATGAAAAGATAAACAACTAAATTCTAATTGATGCAACAAGAAAAACAAACTAAGTACCAAGTTGAATATTAAATAATACAAAGGCCTCATTTTGTGATGTATGTAAGTAATGCATTCCTATTTCTGATTAGCCTTGCCTGTGCAATATAGAAGAAACATGTATGTCTCTTTTTGCCAACAACTAGCAGGACTAGCCAGCATATTTTTTATTTTTATTAGGAACTTTCCATTTAAATGGAAGTTGGTACTGACACAGAGCCAATCTGCTGTAGGAAAGACAAGTCAAAACTCAGCTTTATGATTTAAAAATGAACTGACTGTAGAGTAGCCATGAAAGCATACTGTATATGAATAAGGCGTAGTTTACTCTTGTTGGTCAACATTTAATTTAGCTTATGTGTTAAAAGCAATACCAATACACTATAGAGATTAAGGGCCATGTTGGCATACATTCAATTGATTCAAGGTCTTGAAAAGCTGGTCTTGCCTAGTTTTTTTAAAAGAGGTTGAAGAGTTACTTACAGTAGTACTTTACCACTTTTTATGTTTGGATCTTCTTTGTTCACATTCAATTCAATGGAGGGTTTTATTTAGAAAATATTCTAAATTTCAGGAACCCGAATCATTAAAACAATTTAACATATCACTCATGTTATAAAAAGTTCCAAATAAATACTTGAATCAAGAAACACAGAGAAGACAATATACTTTTTAAATTTTTTGACTGCTTTGATAGTAACAGTGATTCCAAAAAATAAAACCAACACCAGACCGTGAATATACAGTTCAAGTATAACATATGTCAAAGATATGGCTTTTCTTTCTGTTGAAACATTTGCATAAATTGCACAGGACAAGAACTGAGGGTTTTTCAGCGTTTTAATGTACATCTGGGCACCAGACAATTGTTTTAATATAGAATTGGAAAACAATTATGCTTAAAAAGGGTTTAAAGGTTCTTAAATACCTTGTTGGAATCCATATGTGCACGGGGAGTGTATGCCAGTGGTGGAATGTTGTAGGAATGGGGCACCAGGTACTCTTCAGCATCCATCAGGTCCTCTAGCTCCTCCTCGTCCAGAAGGCTCTGGAAGAACTTGCTGTCGCTGGGACTGGGCAGCTTCATGCGGTCGTCACCCTGAGTAAAGTTGTGAGTGGATGCACATGTGCGTGTCCAGTCATTTGTATTAATGATTAATGATGAAGAAATTATGTAACTAATCAGTTTTTAAATGTGTCGACTCTTGTAAATATTAATCAACCTTATTTTTATAGAACCTTTCATTACATAACATTCAGCTCCAAGTGCTTTATTTTAAGGCCCTTTACATCCTAATTGAAATCATTTCTTTCAAATATTCCCTATTCCTGTTTTATTATTTTTCATGTATTTAAAGTTATTTTGGAACTATCACATTAACAAGTAGTTAACACATGAAAAAGTATAGTTTTAGGGATTGCAGGCAGATAATAGCAATTGTGCTACAACCTAGTGCAATGCATCTCTCCTTGTTCTTATACTAGGTTCACGTTAAATTGTGCATCATCCATTATTAATGTTGTTGTGAACTATTTTTATTTAAAAAAATGTCATTATTTATTGACTTGCTAATGGTTGTTTTAATTTAAACCTAGCACAATCATTTTACAGTATAACACACAAGTGATGTAATAAGTACTAATAAGGAATGAGGAAAGTACAATGTAATTTGTAATGGATATGAAAGGCACCTACTAACTGCCTAAACCATATAATGTATAAATTGACAAATATTAGAAACAAAAACAAGCCCAATGGAAGACTGGCCTAGTCTTTACTTTGTAAGGTAAAGGTATTATTTTGTTTTTTAGACAAATAGAAAAAGAAATGTCAGGTAATCCAGATTTTGGTAGGTACTTTGTCACCAAGATTGACATACCTGGATGACCAGGTATCTTTGGGGATCACGAGCCATCCGAGTGAACTCAGCAGCCAGCTCCTTGAACTTTGGCCGGCTGTCTGCATCAATCATCCAGCCTGAAAAAAGTGTTGGTGTTAGTGTCTGACCAAAATGAAGTTCTAAACTTTGACCCTATTAAAGTGCCCCTTTTCCCACAGTAATAATAGCTATATATGTGCATCTACACCACCTAAGATCACATTAGAAAAGAATGATCTGTCCAATAATAAACTGTCAGTGCATTTTGTAATCAAACGTGATGCAAACAGTGACAATATCATTCCCCACTTCTGACAGTCTCAAAAAATAATTTTTCATTTAAACCATTTTCCATTATATAAAACCCTCTTATTGGTTTCATAATGAACAATTACAGAATTTGTAATGGTGTTCTTTGATTGTAATCACTTTTTCCAATCTAAAGATAAATACTGTTTCATCACTAAAATGGCCATATGGAGCAATGTGCGCTTCTGCCAATTTATCTGTGAAAACATGGGTATGATGCCAAAGGGATCATGTGACCTGGCCCTGAGTACAGCCTGTCTAGGTATCCGGGGAAATAGGAGCTAGAGCTTGAAAGACAGAGACATGTGGCTTTACACAAATTCAGATACAAGAGATTTCATATGTAAAAGTGATCATCTTTTATCTTGGTACATACTGTAGTTTCATGCCAATACAGCCCCTGAATATCAGGAAGTGCATTTCCACCACATGTGTGCAGTGCGCTGACGCTGTGTGTCTGTGAACAGTACTTGCAAAAAAGGCAGATAACAGGCAGGTGACAGTGACCTCACCCTGCTGTGTGTGTGTATAAGTGTGTGTGTGTGTGTGTGTGTGTGTGTGAGCTTGCCATGTTGGCGCAAGTTCAGGGTGTCAGTAAGAGCCAAGGTGACAGTGAGGGGCCAGAGGCTACAGCTTGGAGCCTACAGGACAAGGCCGGGGTGGCGCTGGCAACAAACCTTTGTCTTGGCAGCAGTGGCCAGAGGTTACAATGCCACCTGTGACCCCAGTGTCTGACGGTATGAGAGCAGTGATAAGGCCAACATGCTGGCGGTTACCCAGAAAAAAAAAAAAGATCCTACTGTAATACATCTTCAACCATAACTCCTTCTAAATGTTGTTATTTTTGGAGGATTCCTCACTATTATTGCCATCAAAGAGATGCATCAGTGGCATTCATGTGGTAACAATCAATTAAAAAGAAAAATTGAACTCAACTTGAACTGGAATTGAATCTTAGAATAGCAATATTTCAGCTTTAAAAAACATATCTTCCACACAGCTGCATTTTGAAAATCACTCAATAAAAGCATAATTATTTTTCTCTGCTACAACTAAAAAGCAGTTGGCCCTCCTTTCACCCTTAGAATTCAGTGGCTTCTGTAGGGTTCGAAATACAGTAAATCAAAACAAAAACTGGAAACTGGAAATGTAAAATAGTTGTTGAGAATGTTAAAAGATTTTCACTTAAAGGAGTTGCTGCTTTAGTGCTCATGTTCAATACTGGACCGATTTCAAAAATCGTTATTCCCATTAGTCACTTAGAAACATGGATAAATAGGGTCCAGTTTGAAAAATACCGTAGTTCCCCTTTAACAATGGTAATGTTTGAGGCTGAGGTTTTTGGTGGTGTTGCATTTGATTCAATAATATTGTTTCTGGTATTATTCCCACCCATCTACCTACATTTGACCATGACCATGTAGACGTCAATGGTGCAGATGGGCGGCTGAGGAAGACGCTCTCCTTTCTCTAGCAGGTCTGGGATTTCTCTGGTGGAAATCCCATCGTATGGCTTCCCTCCAAAAGTCATCACCTCCCAGATGGTTACCCCTTAAAAAAGGAGAGGACAGAAGGAAGAGAGACAAAAGAAAAAGAGGTAATTATGAGTGAACAAAAAAGCAGAAACCAGTCATGTAGAGCAGAAAAAGAAAAGATGTTTATGGAGAAAAGGACAAGTGGAGAAAGGAGAAGTAAAATCAAGATGAGAGGCAATGAAAGAGTGAGTACGGAAGGATGAAGAGTAGAGAAGAATGGAGAGTTGAGAAGAGGGGTTATACAGCAAGAGAAGATAGTAAGTAAGTAAAGACAAGGGAAGAGAAAGAAATTAAATAGTTAAAAAGAGAAAATGTGAGATCAGAACAAGTAAAAAAAAAAAGCGGAATAAAGAAGACAGATGAAAAGCAAAGATGTGAGAGAGCAGAGGAGATCAGAGGGGATAAGGTGAAGAGGCAGGAGAGACAAAATGTGGAAGCAACAAAACAAAGGGTAAGCAAAGAGAGGACAAGATAAGAGAACACAAGTCAACAGAGACAGAAGATAAGTGGAGGAGAGGAACTAATAAGAGTCTTGAAAGTCATCAGTCAATCCTGATCTTTCAGAACTCTACAGCCTTAATCATGTTAGTGTTAATGAGCTAATGAGTGGTAAGCAGAGTAAATGCACACTATAAGATGGAAGTATAATAGCCCCCGGTCATAGAGGACCACTGGGGATATGGACGCAACAAACCATACTGATACTTTTCATCAAACACATATTATTCTCTTTGATACGATCCATCTTGCGTATTTTCAAATGACTTTAAGAGTCATTGGTAGATTTAAACAGGACTTTTTTATATTAAACATAGCAATACAAATCCCATAAGACTGAATGCTAATAGAGGAGGTCAGTTTCTAAATTTAAATCTTGCTGACATGCTTATGGCTGCAAAGACTGATTTTAATATTTGAGGATTCAAAGGAGTAGATCATCCAGTTTGCATTTTACAGTAATTACCACATGTTCAAGCAGTTAAAGAGGTAGTAAGAAATCAACACTCTTCTCTTGTTCATCAGCAAACTCTACCCTCTACAGCTGCCTTAGATCTATAAATGACCTGCCTGTCTAGCTAACAGTCTGGAGTTTATTAGACACACACTGCACCGCATACTGTATGCCTTCAAAAGATTAACTAGTTTAATGTGTTTATTCCTTTAGCTGATGACTGACCGAGGAGCATCATACTTGAATGTTACTGGACGTAACTGGCATTCCCTGTCCAGCGCAACGCAAAAGGCTCACAAAACTCAGCTCAAACTTTCAAGCTAGGCGATGCTAATCAAATTTGAATCAAGTTTATGTTTCCATATTGCATATTTCTGTTATTTATTTGTTTAAAAGGCATGCACTTAAGTTTTTTGTCAACATCAAACTATTGATCCTATAAAGATTGCATATACTTATTTTATGTAATTTTGCACCTAGGCTTCTTCAAAATAATGTAATTTAATATAACTTTAAAAGAAAAATCCCTTGGTTTGTCTGATATATGAAAATAATAGTGGTTTTGTCCACTTCACAAGTTCCCTAAAAGGAAATTTGAAACTTACCATAACTCCAAACGTCACTCTGATGAGTAAACTTCCTGTAATGGATACACTCCAGTGCCATCCATTTGATGGGCATCTGTCAGATATAAGCATAGCATAGTCAGTATTATATACATGCAACATTCAGCATTCTCTTATATATGTTACTTAAAAATAATTTAAAAAACCTGACAACATAACTGTTGGTTCAGACTAAACTTGGATCATCTGTTGGTGAGGTGTTGGCATACAATGAACTGTTTTGGCAGAAGTGATTGTGTAAACTATGATAGAGAGAGTAGTGGTATGACAGAATGAAGAAAAACAAGGTTTGATGAAAGAGAAGACAAACACACACATGAAAACAAGCTCCAGCTATATTGGAATGTAGTAAGGGAAATGGCAGGGCAGTCTGAATGCAACTTAACATTGTGATTAGAATTGAAGGCCAATTCTATTGATTACAGTAATAGAGGTTAAGGGGTGGGGGATGTCGAAGGTTGGAGTGTCTGTCTTTCTCTCAGTGGAGGGGATAATACCAGACCACTCAGCATTGACACAACCCATGATGGACAAACAAAAATGGGGTGAGAGAGGATGAAAATATTAACAAATGGTTTAAAAACACAAATACAAAAGTGGAAAAGGATGAACAAAGATTAAAAGAGGACAGTAGCCCATGTACAGTGAGCTCCAAGGACATATCTGTTTGCTACGTACATAGAGTTTTGAGATCTACATTCCCTGGAAGAAAATAAAACGGTCCAATAGAGCAGAATACTGTCTCACTGACTCTACTAAAACTGTCCTTTGTGATGGGCTAAGTTCCTCCCTCAAGATATAAAACCAAAATTATCGTTAATGTCTGTTGTTGTCTTTTATAACATGTCAATGGTGTGGTCCAAAAGAGTAATTTAATAATATTGTTTCTCAATGAGCCTCCAAAATCAAACACATCAAACAGCCCATAATAAAAACAGATACAGTAACAAGGTCAATCATTGTGCAGTATAATAGCAATTATTCAACCACAAACATTACTGGTTTAATAATACTACCAGTAGTGCTACAAATATTACTATTACCACTAGATACAGTGATATTCCTACTACTCAATGAGGTCTCTCCCTGTGGATCTGTGCCCATTTTTTTTTTTTACTATTTATTGCTTAAAAGTCCAACATTATGCTCATTTTCAGGTCCACACTTGTGGACGACACCATGTTCTAAACATAGCCATACTGAGAAATACAGAGAGTTAAAGTGTAAAACTGATAGTCTTAATTAGCTTTGCATCAACTCATTTGGCAATGGCTAGAATGTAATGGATGTTCGTTAATATAAAAAAGTTAAGCACATAAGCTTTGATGTTAAAAAACGTTATTTGTCGCAGAATGTCTGTCTAAATTTACCAATTCACCCTCTGTCTGAAATGTTCCATTTTAGCACATGCCTTTTTAAGCCCCCCTCCCCGAAAAGTCCATCTGCTTCGGTCAGTAGTTCACAGTCTTCCGCATCTGCACTCTCAAAGTTTTCTGCACCGACATCACAGCTTGTTTAAAGGCACAGTTTCAGAATACAGGCTTTTTACGTGCATTTCATGTGTTTTGATACTTTCACAGCCATTCATGACTGTTCACCCAAAACAGCCAATTTACCAACTAAGCACTGTGATGTTAGTTGTTGGTAAGCTAGCTACCAACAGACATTGTTTCTGGGTTTTTGTTCAGCTTAGCCTCTGAATCAACTCTGTCTTTTTTTCTCCTCTTTTCTGTGTAATTTCATGAAGTTGATTCATAAAGCCATGGAATATGCAAATGAAACATTTTCAACTCAAGCTACAACTGGAATGGATGTGACTTACTACTACAGTATGGGACTAAAATATTTAAAATGTAGACATTTGTTTATTTGTCTGATAGTGTAAATGTCACATGTCATTTACCTTTCCTCCATCAGCATTATATTCCTTCTCATTAACATCCAACAGGCGAGCCAGACCAAAGTCAGTGATCTTGATGTGGTTGGGAGACTTGACCAGAACATTTCGGGCTGCCAGATCCCTATGGACAAGCCTTCGCTCCTCCAGGTACATCATCCCCTGCAAAACACACACAAACACATGGACTTCAACTAACTACCATTTATCATCTTCATAATCTTCAGCATCTTGCGCTCTCTCACTCACTCACACACACACACACACACACACACACACACACACACACACACACACACACACACACACACACACACACACACACACACACACACACACACACACACAGAAATTCTTTGCTATCAAGTTCAATTATATACAAAACACCTATCTGCAGGCATGAATATGCATATGTGCAAGTATGGCTCCTATTAAACATCACCATCTGTCTTCATCATCATCATCATCATCATCATCACTACCACCATCAAGACCCCATTAGAGTTTCTATTATTTGTGTCATCATCATTACAGCCACATTGTTATTTTTATGGTTATAATTGCCATTAATCAACAACTACACTTTGGAAAAGCCTTCTTTTTTAGCCAAGAAAGCATCAACCCAGAGGCAGGTTTTCAGCTAAAACAGGACCCATATAAGTGAAGCATGTGGGGAGTAAAACGTTGCACTCAATACATTTTCTGACCATTCTTTAACCAATAATGATTATCTGCCTCAAACAAAAGCAACATTTTCCCTCACATTATTAGGTGTTCATATTTATTACAGTATCACCCTGAAAGTCTCTATGTTAGCCTTTAAAGAAGCCACTACATAAGCAGATAGAAAGTTCAGACTGACACACAATGCCAATAGTGTCTTTAAGCAACAAAAAAAAAGACTTGCTCTGTATAGTTGTGTAAAAGCTTTGCAGTTGCTACACCTTGTGCTACACATCTAGAGTCCACATTGCCTATTGTGCATCACAGAAAGAGTGGACTTGGAAGGAAAGAAAGATTGGGACCTGAAAGGAAAGCAAGATGGGGGGAAAAAACTATTTCAAATTGGACGAGCAATAACAGAAGCCACTTTGTTTGAAGTGGTGAGAGCACAGAAAAACGAGACCTTGTTTGAAACCATAACAAATTGGATTTAGCTGGAATGGGCCAGAACGAAAGGAAGAGTGGATGTAGGAGGAGAGAAAGGGGGATAGGTAGGGTTTAGTGACGACAGTATAAGAGGTGAGATTACATTGGTGAGGCTATAATCACAGTGTCTCATTTGGCTTGCTCCCAGGAGAGAACATGGGGCTTCAACAGACACCTGCCTTTTTATACACAAACTCACACAAACCTGCAGACATGCATCTCACATGGAGATACACAGTAAAGAAGCTTGGTTAAAGGTGAGGATTTAATTGTGCTTGTTTGTTTAGATTTTGTTCTTTGGATGTCTGGTCAATAGTTTAACGCTACCCAAACTGTTGCGTACAGAGCAATGATGTTGGTAAATCATGTCCGAGAGGCTGTAATCTAAAAGTGCCACTTATAAACATGAATATAAATAGTTTATTTAATAATGCATGACAATTTGTTTGAATATGAAATTGACAAAAAACAATAGTATGCACATTTACACTAATCCATTTTACACGTTACAACTCACACAATCAACAATATGATGGCACCTTTGATTCATGGGATCAAGAAACGTGGTGAAATGCACAGTCCTCTCTCACTGATAACATACAGTATGATGATCATTAACTGCAGTTTATGTTTGCTTGCAGGAATATCATCAATGGCCTCAGGCTCAATTAGCCTGCCAAATGTTAGCTCAGCTGCTAACCATTGTTGCCAGCTTTGAAATATGTTACACTAATACTAGACTCATGAACTCCTGGCAGCTTCCTTTAAGTGGCTAATAAAACTATATATTTTCCAACTATAACACAATGAGTGGGTGTTGATTTCAAAAACATTTGGTAATAAATGTACAGCATGCTTTATGCAAATCTTTGCTACTTGTGTGTCTAATCAAAAATGGTGTAATTTACTATATACAATCTAAATGTAGAAAATATTCAAATTTAAATGAGTTAATGACCTTGCCTGCTGACATGTAAAGACAATTGAGCAGACCATATCTAACCTCCTTAAAAAATACACTGCATTGAGTGCATATGTGTGTGTGTGTGTGTGTGATGTGTGATTTTCATGCTTCTCTGTGTGAGTTTTTAAGTCATGCTTGCTAAATGTGATGTATAGAAAGGGTAGAATTGAAAAGGATACAAGTTGAAAGCGGAGGTATCCAATGATGGCCACTGCCCACAGCTTCCAAATCATCAAAGTGTGTGTGTTTGTATGCCATGGTATACAGTGCCAGGTTTCTGACAGATTCTTATTGGTACATAAAACGCCTGGTAATCTCCTCAATTTTCGAGACAATTAAGCAGAAGAGGGAGAATGGACGGCTTGGCAACACATGAATTTTAATTTGCCAGCACAATGAGATTGAGAGGGGAGGTGATGGAAAAGTGCAGAGTGGGAAGTGGCTGCAGACGTGCATGTGGAACAAACTTTTATTCTTTTTCTACTCTGTTGCTCTCATTCATTGCCCTCCCTTGTGGGTGTGATGAGAACAACTCACTGCCAGAGGTTTGTAATTGCAGCAAACCTGGATGCCACAGCCAAGGAGATTCCAGTTGTGGAATCAGTATTTCAGGTAGGCCTACCACCAGGAAAAAATACAAAGGCTTCAGACAGACTCTGTTATGATCAGTCCTCCGGACGCAGACTGTTTTCCAGTCAGTAGGGGTCAGGCCCATGTCTTAAACCCTGCACACATAGATTTTACTTAGGAAAGCAAGCCAAGGAAAACATCCCAATCCTAAAGAAGCAGAAATTTCAAAGGCATTGAATCACATAGAGTTTCGGGCCATGCTTTTATTTTTGAACTGCTTTACCTAAATACTATCACATTCCACTAGCTAGTGCAGTTTTGAATTTATAAAAAAAAAAAAAAAAGCTTCCATGTAACAACTATGCCATATTGTCTATCCATCATTCTGATGCAGTGGGTGTAGATATAACAGATTTCTGCCTATAAGAATACGACTATTTGTAAATGTAAATAGTGCTGAAGGAAATCCCATTTATAAAAGAATAAGGAAATGTGAAAAGGGCTGAAACAGTGATTCAGGTCTGTATTTAGGATGCTTAACCTCCTTCTCACCAGCCTGGAGAATTACAGCTCTCCCAAAAATATTCTGACCTCCCTTTATGGTTATTTATGATTATTTCAAAGAGTCCCACAAACAGCACGGGATTGTCCTCAGATGTGTTTTGTGAAGACAGATTTGGGGGCTAGTGGCAAAGGGCTAGAGATTAAATCAATAGGAGAAGAGCGAGGAGAGGTGGCGCCCATTTTTCACTGACTGGCACTTCCTACTGCTGTTTATTCTGGCAAGATAGATACACACACTGTCGCACACAGAGAAAGCTGTCAACACAAATAGGCAGCACACACACACACAGGAATCTATAATCAAGTAATTCATCCTTATTTAATTTTATTCATGAGGAAACTTCTAATGAGATTGAACATCCTACAGAGGCTCTAGAAACCTCTTGTGTGTTTTCTTTCATAAGTGAATGTGCATGTTAGGTGAGCGGCCTCCTGGGTTGGGGTCGGAATGACGTTTCTGACTGTGGAGCTCTGCCAATGGTGGCACAAGAGGATCTCACAGCATGCCACCACATACCATAATTCATATATTATTTATTACTTAAAAGTCCCATATTATGCATATTTTCAGGTTCATACTTCTATTTTGGGCTTCTACCAGAACATGTTTACATTCTCTAATGTTAAAAAAAAGAC
This sequence comes from Percina caprodes, assembly GCA_013375575.1. Taxonomy (NCBI): domain Eukaryota; kingdom Metazoa; phylum Chordata; class Actinopteri; order Perciformes; family Percidae; genus Percina; species Percina caprodes. Next base: position 47,555 of record JABXJD010002065.1, read on the forward strand.
ATTATTTTTCTCATAATGTCTGTTTGAATATACCTGCATTTGAATATACCTGTATTCACCCTCTGTTTTAGCACCTGTCTCTTTAAGCCGCCCTCCCAAAAACCCCAGTCTGCTCTAATTGGTCAGCATTTCCGGGTGTACTGCATCTGCACTTTCACAGTCTCTGCACTGTCATTGCAGCCGGGGAGTTACTGTATTGGCAATGTAGTGGCACTTTCTACCTATATATGGTATAGTTCTGAAGGCTGTTCTAATAAATCCTTCAAACATGTAGCTATGAAAAGTAATGCACTGTAATTTGTATGTATTCCATGTAATTATTACTGTATGCGACACATTGACTTCCGCTGTATTAGAATGCACAGGGAGGAGGTCGGGGTTGAAGGGTGGGTCCTAAAACACTGGGCTTTCAAGCAGGAGAGTGCAGTTTGTGTCCCGGAAGAGGTTAAGGGGAAAACACAAAAGTGTCATCCAGGAAATGGGTGTTTGTGTCACGGGAGTACTACTTAAGGGAATTGGTGTTTTACCCCAAACCACAATCCTTTTTCTAATCTTAACTTAAGTTAACTAAAAGAGCATAACCTTACGGTGCCCTGTATCTGGCTCATATTAACCTTTTCTTGGCTAAAGATTTTAGGCTGCTAAAACTAATGTGACCGGATGTCATGTGACCAGCCAGGGGTTGCCGTTATTTTGTAGGATATCATACAATTGTTGTGCATATGTTTTTGTATGATATTATATGAACCCGTTGGTGAGAATGCGTTGAGTCTTAAAAGAAGCCCTGACGGCTCGTTAAAAGGCACTGTTTCTGAATACGGGATGTGAGCATTTCTCTGCGGATTGAGCATTTTGATACTTTCATAATATTTATATTGCACCTCCACCTGCTTTATAATCAAAGAAGAAATTGAAATCTTACATTTAACAAAATGGGAACCTTGAGTAAGTCAAAAAATGTTGTGAAGTGTGTGGCATCATGTAATTTGTTTTATTATGACAGTCCAGCATCTGATTTCATACATATCAGGCTACAACACTATTTGATGTTGATGTCAACTGACATACTTTTAAGCATTTCTAACAAAAATAATCTGAAGCTGGAAGTGGAGCTTGGCCGTTGCACGATACAGATCAAGCACCTACTACTGCCCCCTCACTGCCAAACAATACAAGGGTAAGCAACATGCAATACTATAATATTATATTAAATTACCAAAAGCTATACCAAACCACAGTGAAATTTAGTTTTATTGACTTTTTAAGTAAATTATGTCAGTACTGTACATCTGCTTTAAAGTGCACAATACCAGAGACACAGCAGCAAGAATGCATGACTCATCTGTACTGATTATCTCTTTTTAGTACAGCCTCTTTGGCTCATTTGAACTGGGATACCAGTATTTCTGGAGGGCACAGGATGTTTGGCGACTGTCTTTCTTGTGTTATCATATTGTGAATAACGGTGCCGTTTTACTGGAGGTTTGTGACACCAGTGCAGCATCAGCTTGACGTAGTGCATTCTTAATGTATGTTTTGGATATATAAAGATCCCAGTGGGCATGAGAGAAGGTGAGTCACTGTTTAAGGATTGAGGTGAAACGAATCGGACCAATGTGGAGGAGAAACTGAAAGAAGGGGGGGGATGATATCACAATACTGATGAAAGTGGAAGGCTTTCATTTAATTTTGAGCTCCCATGTCAGAATGTATTCAGAAAATGACATTTGGGGGCAGCTTGGATACGAACAATTTGTCTGTGCTCAGACTTTTTTAGCAGTGTGTCAGGGGAATCCTTGTCTATGTACATTTATTCTCTCTGATAAACGCTTAATGTAAAATCCACTGCAGTACAGCAGAGAGGAGGATTTGTCCCTCTTATCTGAACATAGAGTACACACAAACACTTGCATGAGTGTAATTGAAGAGGCGCAGTATGCAATCATCACTTTTAATTAATAATCAGACGGCAACATAGTTATACTGATTAAAGAAAAGGAAAAACAAATATGGAAACCATATTAAAAAGTGCTACATGTGGGTGCCAGGATAGCTCAGTTGGTAGAGCAGGTGCCCATATATATCGAGGTTTCCTCCTTGACGCAGCAGGCTTAGATTCCACTCCAACCTGCAGCCCTTTGCTGCATGTCATTCCCCCTCTCTCTCCCCTTTCATGTCTTCAGCTGTCCTATCAATAAAGGCCTAAAAATGCCCAAAAGCAAATCTTTTTTTTTTTTTAATCATTATCGCATATGTGTTGAATGCATGCCTGTCTATTGTGCCATTTTTTACTTGTGTCTCTAGTCAATTGATTTGTGGCTTTGACCCAAAGAAATGATTATTGGGAGAAATTATTTCTTAACAGTTTATTTACACCTGCTGAAAAGGAAGTATTTCTCTTGTATTCTAAGTTTATCACACAGTGCTGTGTTCTGAGCTCTTTGCATACCAAGAAAATGTGTGTGCAAATACGACACACACACATCCCTTAACACACGCAGACAACCCTTAATTGTGCGAAAAGCATTTATTGATGCCTCAAAGCCAACAAGTTGGCCTAAATCTTCTTGTAAAATTAAGTCTATTTTAAGTCTGATTATTTGTGAGGGATTGCAATTTTGTCCAATTCCCACAATATTTACGAAAGATGGGGAATGCCAAATGCTACACTTTCATGGAAGTCCACATTATACAATAAAAATATACAACAGCTAAGTAATTATGTCGGATGGAATTTGTTTCATATCCCTCCAAATGAGGTCTCTTGATTTTTGATTAATTGTATGAGCATTAAAGTTTGAAAAAACTGTTTTCAGTACATGTTTACTATCAAAACCAGCTAAAATGCATTGGCTATATACAAAAAACATACATCAAGTGACCTTAATCTCAACACTTTTCCACACATTTGTTTGCTACAATTTGATTTACTGAGCTATCTCAGGAATAACCAATCCAACTCATAGTCACTCTGTATCCTTATTATTGTACAGTATGCCATGTTTTTTGTCAATCAGGGACACAACAAATACTGTTTTACATGTGGCATTTTAGTACATGGATAGAAAAAAGCTTAAGGCTTTATCAAAACATTATTTGATCAGGGCTGAATAAATTAGTTGCAAAGTCGCATGTGATTACCGGGAATTCTCAGGTTATAAGCAAATCAATCAGAGCTGTTTTCGCAATATGGGAATTATCCTGCACTTGATAACTGACCCCCAGGTAAAATAAATGACAAATTACTTTTTATAAAATTAAACGTTACTTGCCACTTGACACACATTTATTGTGCGACTCTTTTAAAATAAAGCTTCCAATGTGCATTATAACTCACATAAATCATAATGTTTTTTAAATAAACTAAGCTTCTCTTATAACCTTGTTCATTGGCTTTTATCCTAGCTAGCCAATGTCTTCCTTACTTCCCACAACCACTACTAATATAACGTACAGTGTGCATCTGGGATTGACAGGTCACATGACTAATAGATTCAACCTTTCCCAGTTAGATGCATAGTAACTCACATTTGTGAATAATTACTGCTAAAGATTACAATGACTAGCAGTATTGGTGCTTTGTTCTACTCAGTGGACTATGATTTGTTTTAGTTTTTTTCCTGCCTCTCCTTGAATTAGGTTGAAAGAGCAGTGTGAAAAAGTATGGGGGTGCTCGAATGTATTTTGCTCTTTGATGGAATTTCTTTTTTTGGACATCTCTGCAGTCAGGTCAGGGATCAGGTTCACAAGCAGATCCTGCTAAAGGACAATTCAGCAGGGTTGATGTTTGGCAGCATAGAGGTTTGAAACAAGATTTTCTGGTTAAAACAAAAGACTAGCTATAACCGATAATTATCACATGCTCCATCGCTTCTATTTTCCTAAATGCATTCAGTTTCAATTGCCAATATTACAGATAGATAGTTTAGAGATCAAAGTTGATAGATGGAATGGATGCTGCTACAATCCTAAATTGGTCATGGACAACAGAGAAATGATTTGTGAAAAAAATATCAAATGACATAAGGTGCTTAGAAAGGTTGTTTTCCTTCATGACAGTGATGTTCTATGTGGGAGAGGACTCAGATGAGGATATGATTCTGAGGGAGAAGCAGACGGTAGTTGTGTTTTTCTGAAGAGCTGTCAAGCAGCCATCACTCGGGATGGGATTCAACCTCTTCCTGTAACTGTCACTGTGGCAGCTGAGCAGCGAATGACCCCACTTGGCCTCGGCTGTTGATTTTATTTTATTTCTTTAAGTTAACAATCCTGCTGTCATAGAATTCATATCTGCTGCTTCCAGCTGAATAATCAAGTCAGTTTTATATTCTAAGTTCAGCTCATGAATGTGATTAGATAGTCTGGTATTTTATTTTGGATTATAAAAAGTATTTCATCAAAACCTCTAACAATGACTTTGCTTTGTTTCAAACCTTTTGGGTAGTTTAGGCACATCTTTTATAGACTGATAAATTTTGAGTTTTTGAAAGAGAACATTTGTTCTCTATTGCACACACTAAGAGTTTTTGAATAAGTAGAAGTAATGTTCATATAAGTTTTAATGAAGAAAACATTACAAAAACAAAACCAGAGGCAATTAATGAGAAGAAAAAAACATCCAGAGCCCTTTTGCTTGAAGGAGAGCTGAGAGTTAAGTTAATATTTTTGAAGCCCTTCAACCAGCTGACTCTTATGAATCAATGTATGAGGAGTATCCTTTGACCCCACCACCCACAGAAGGATCGACAGAGAGAAATGCTCAGGTAGAGAAAGAAATAACAATGGGACATCAATGTAAATAAAGCAGATTCATCTAAAGCTGCTTTTGGCGAGAATTCTATGAAATATGTAGCTTTCATGTCTGTCTAAAAATCACAATTGCTGGCTTTAACACATATGGATCGTCATTCGTGCATAAGAAGTAATGACTGGAAATTTAAAAGTACTCAGCTGAAACTGAAGTTTTAACAGTACATTAAACCCAGCAAGTTAGCAAACACTTCTCCAGATGTTTCCTTGAGAAGAATTGTTGTCAATTTCTTATGAGAAAGATTCTTGAGCTTCACCTAATAAGTTAGCAAAAATGTTGTCCAGTGAAACCTGGACTCACCAAAGTCACCTTAAAGTCTGCACATTGATCTAGAGGTAGTTTTATTCTATGGAAGTGTGCAGTTGTGTCTGTACAGTATGCATGATGTATAAGGAAGGGAGGAGCCATTTAATGTGGCAGAGGGATGACAGCATATTATCAATATGTTCAGATGGGTTGTAGGGGTTTAGGTTAAGTAGGTTAAGGGTAGGACATGCAGAGTAACACATTTAAGACCAAACAATGAAAGGACACAGCAAGTGTACATATGGTGAGGAAAGAAAATACAAACACTCAGCAGAAACAGGTCCATCTTCCTCTCTGGTAATTGAATCATCTTGTACTGACAGGTCAAAAAGAAAGACTAACAGCAGTGGTTTCGTAAGGGCATGTTTCAGCAACTCGCTCTTTTTTTTACTCTGTCTCTGCGGGGGCATCAGTTTTAAATTCTGAAAGTGAAGTCCTTGCATCAAAAATCCTCAAGGGTCATTTCCACTTTCATATAAAAAAAGATGCAGGACCTTGAGCAGCTGATTCAAAGTTCATGCAGGGCAACAGACGGAGGAACAGTGTGCCATCCAGCAGCCATTTTTTGGCTAAATAAATTACTCTCAGTTGGAATAATAAGATGGGGGGGCTTGTTGTTTCTGGCAATGCAAACTAAATTCAACGCATATTACATAAGTATTGGTTACCCAACCTGAAACTTTACTATTGCTTTTACAATGTGCTATAAATAAAACTTCCACATCCAGTTCCCAGGTTCACAACATATTAGCATTTGGTCTATGTGATAAATTAAGAGATATAGGTTACAAAGCATCTACTTAACGCTAGACCTGAATCTTTCACTGATGTGATTTTAATTTCAGATAACACTTGATTTTTGCTCTTTGTTATAACGATAACACACTACACAGTTGGGCAATAAGGTTGAGAGGGTTAACTCAATATAAATCTCTTATTTCTCTGCCTCTCTCTTTGGTGTACCATTCCTGTCTTAATTAGTACTGCAATATTTCCACTTGTTATTTGGAATCCAGTCACACCATCTGTCTGTGTGCTCCTCTCTGTCTCATACATACAAGTTATGGGCCACATTGCACAGTATTGCACACTTAGTCATTACTGACCCACATAGAACTTGGCTGATAGTACTGCATTGTAGAGAACAAAAACAGAGAGTAGCAGGTAAGGACAGAGAAAACTAAAGCCAGGAACACAGAAAGGTATTACTTTTTGGGTATGTGTGACCCAGATTGCGTGATTCAGCCTTGCTTCCTGTCAGTTTAGAACTATAGAGTCACTACTGCCACCCTGCCAGCATGTCCGTGCGCCAGGCCCCCACAGGCACCTTTGGGTTCAGGTGGCAGATTCAGAACACACGCCAAAAACATGACCTTGTCCTGGAAGCCCAGTGATGGGGGCAACAGAAGCCAATGGGGTGAGTAGCGGTGGAGGAAGAATGAGACACCAGATGGATATGTTAATGTGCTTGGCATAGTGTAATTTGCTGTTATGCCTCTCTGCCTTGCTCTTTCTCTTTTTCCGTCTGACTCGGTCTCTCTTGCTCTCTTTGCCAATGAGTACACACAGCAGAACAATGTCATACTTAAAGTGCCATGATGGAATATATGACTGGACAGCCTCTATCAGCAGCCAAAGAGCTGCAGCCAGCCGGATTCTGGCACAGACCCTTCATTTGTGTCCTCTTCAATTACAGACGCCTGTAATTTGCACAAACAGCCAATCACAACAGAGGGAGCAAAGCTTGCTAATTAAACCAGGGATTCAGCTAAAAGCTGCTGACATGGTTATATATGGTTATATAGTATGCTAAATACTGTAATACTAATTTCAGGTGGATAGTTTTGCAGTTCACAGGACCAGAAGGTGATTTTTGAAACATCATAGGAACGACTATAATAATAACTAATAATGGTATTGTGTTGTAGTCATATGCGTGTGTATTTAGAGACAATATGTTAGATATACAAAGTCATTTTTTTCCCCTGATGTGCATGTTATATCACAGGCATCAATAAAACATGTGAAACTGATTCCATTCTTGGTTTTGCAAGGTGTTTAAACCTCTTTTGAAAATTTGTTTGTTAATACATTTTTGACACGTTATTATACAATGTGTAACTATTTGTGTGCATGGAACAGGAAATTAGTTTAAAAAAAGTGGGCAAAATGTATCTTATTTGCATGCAATAAGCCATGTATTTTTTTGATTAATGTAACACAATTTGGTCATTTGCTTGTGTGTATATTTTTGTATGCTAAAACACTTTTATGAAATGAGACGAAAGGTACTAGGTATGATTTGAAAGTGCTAAGCAAAGGCAATTATTATAAATTGAGAAGCACCTGCATGTTTACATAAAATATGATGCACACATTAATTAAAAACGTTAATTACGTTATTAAGTTTTTTCTCAGACGCGGAAAGATACTTGTAAATTGTGCCAAGGAATTAGACATCAGAGACGTTGTATATTATACCTAGGTCATGAACCGTCAACCATCCAATCGCTTGATTTGAGCTACCGGTTTAGTAATGCAGCGTAAAGTGTGCAGTATTTAGCACTCGCATTCCCTGTAACTGAAGTAAAATGAATGACCAAAAAAAGGGATAAAAAGTAATAGATGCACCCACACAAACACGCACGCACGCGCACACACACACACACACACACACACACACACACACACACACACACACACACACACACACACACACACGCATGGTATAGTTTGGCAAATGGAATTCAACCTCTCAAAGAGAGAAGCTGTTTTGTATGCAATCAGCTGTAGTTTTGACCAACGGGAAATGTGTTTAGAGATTTCCCACTTTCTTTTCTCTTCTTCTCTGTGGGCTATCACCATAATCTTTATTTATTTGCTCATAATTACATCTAAAATTTTATTTCAACTACGCCATACATCTTTCAAAATGTGAAACACTCCCACTGTCCCGACTTCTTTCATATATTTTACTAAATTAAAGAAATATTTTTAACTGAAGCAGAGCACTAAACTGAGGTCTGTCTGAGGTCCTACATGACTCTTAAGTACATTTATGTGTCTGTGTCTGGCATAGGAATTGATTAAAAGATCACTGTCAGGATTTTACCACAGCAGCAGAGCTGGATGTCTTGTACATCATCAAGCTTTGTTGAGCGGTTTACTGCAATATGAAATGTGTAGGTGAAAACCCAAGCAACGGAGAGAACTAGCAAGCCGTGCTAAACAGATGATCACGACAACAAACCATCTAACAAATATTTGTGCTTTTTAGATTCAACACCACAGATGTGAGACAGCAGGGATAAAGGCTAAGACGCTTGTTGCTTTTTGCACCTGCCGTAAAGTAAAATTATTACAACAAATCTAAAATGACCTCTTAGCCTCTTAGCTTGTTACTAAGTGGAGGCACCACAAATAAACACAAATAAACATGTCAATTCTATGTCATAGGTGAGGATTAGACCATGTTACACAAACTTGAGTTTGAATAATTTGAACCAATCAAGTGTTTGTCGTGTTATTGTCGTGGTCTTGATTAAAATAAGATGTCACAGAGAGGGTTGTCAAATTTCATCACTCTTATATACATTAGATTAGTTATTGTACTTCATATCAGATCACTGTTGACATAGTTGACGTTACTGTACAGCATATATAGCTCCTAAATGCATGGTTGTCAATCAAAACCTAAGTGTGTTCGTTTTGATTCATGAAGACTTTCTGGAGAGAAAAGGTGTTCTGCCAGTAGCAGTGTGATGCAACATTCTTTCCTTTCTTAATCACATTGGTACAGCTTGTGCGTGGCATACGACAAACAAGGTTATGAGTCACTCGCTGACTAAGGGTGATGACTGTGAGAGCTATTTAAAGTATACGTTTATTCTAATTTCTTCATCTTACAGAGATGGGGTACTCTCCCTATCTAGCAAGCCATCCATCTAAGTGTTTCTGAGTTTAGGCAACCCAGTCTGTTTGTGCTTTCCCTTGAGGAAGTGTGTGGAATTTACCTCAAGTTGTTTGCATAGCGGAGGGTGCGTGGAAATACACTGCTGAGACACCTCTTGAGTAAACATCAATTGTGCTCGATTTGATCTGCAATGTTGCCCACAGGATGGGCCTTAAAGTGTGAACACTTCTTTATTTAAAAAAAAAGATACTGCCTAGAAATTCTGATGTAAATGCTTAGTACTAGCAATGGACTGGCAAAGCATGCTAAAGCACAGTTTTAAAAGAGCACAGAGTAAAACAGGTTACTGCCTTTTTAGGCTGACAGAAATCTGGCTGAAGAAAATCCTCCCCCCTAAATATGCAGTGTAAAGCATTGTGAACGGTATCAAACTGAACCAAGTTTTGAATAGAAAAGATCAATATACGGATTAACTGCCACTTATATTATACCATCCTTTTCAGGTTTGGAGTAATGAACTGTAATAGAGAAATGATAATAATGATGATAGCGATAATTATTGGGATAATAACAGGGCAATCACAGGGTGCTGTAACGGGAGACATTAGCTATGATCTATGATTGATCTGTTTCGAGAGTTCCAGGGAACGGGGTGATGCAGACAGTGTGAATCCAAGTGTGTTGGTGGATTTAATTCAAATGATAAACATATTGTCTTACTTACCATATGTAGTCATGCAGATACTCTTGGTTTCATTTGGTTTTAAGAAACAATTATTGAGATTTATGCTTCAACATAATGAACAAGAATTAGTTTGGGTTGGTGAAAGCATTCCAAAATTAGCTAGCTACAGAACTTTTTCATAGGGAGTTTATCTTCTGAAGAAAATTCCAAATAAAAGTGTTCACAGTATGGTTTGCAAATCATGAAGAGTATTAGAGAATGACAAAGAATTTTAAATGCCATGCTTTGAGTGTCGCAAATAAAACTCCATTCAACTTCACTGTATTGTGGTTGAGGCAGAAATCATAGAGGTACAATTGACGTAAAAACCAAGACAAATAAAACCCAAACTATCCGCATGGTGGAGATATGAACATGTACAGCATTTATATAGTGCTATTAATTTGCCTCTCATTCACCTATTCACACACGCAAAAATAAACAAATCTAACCCAGCCTTCAGGGTGAAAGGAAGGTTAAATAAATAAAAATAGAACTGCTTTGTCCATTCCTGATGTTTTTGACAGTATTTTCTTTCCTAGAGTTTACTCATTCTGAGTTTGCTTTGTCTCTTATACTTCCAGTAAATAATTCATACAGCTTCTCTCATCAGTCCAAGAGGTATGAGGACTCTTGTCTGTGTGCTCACAGATATTTTCATTTTGTGTGTGTGTGCAGCTGACTGTAGGTGATTGTTTGGTAAGCCTCAGAGAGTCTGAGAACTGGAAGCTGCTATCAACATTGTATGGCTTCTTCTCTTCCTCTGAGCTCTGGGATGTGTCGCTGAATATGTGTGTGGGAGCAAGAGTGTGTGTGTGAGGTTTTACAGCCAGCCCCAGAATGCTAAAAGGGAGGGTGAGACATGGCTGCATCTCATCGAAGAGTTTTAACAAAGGCCATATTGTAACGGGAGGATCCTGTCTCGGCCATGATAACAGCCTCAACAATGGCAAACTCTGTGCCCTGATCAGGACAAATGAGCGGGACAGGTTTTCTATAGTTTTGTTCCATTTCTCAGATGATTCTGATGACACTCCAAAACAACCTTGAGCTGTGACAAATCCACACGGCATTTTAGGCGACTTTAAAATGAGCCACAAGCTTTCAAAATATACTGTTTTGGCTGTTCAGATGTGTTGGGATATCTGCCCTAGCAAGGTCCACAGGCACAGGGGTGCAGGACTACGTAAGGACAGGGAAAGTGAAACTATAAACAATTTGGTTTTATAATATGACATTATTCAAATTTGTCTCAAAGACACATTTGTAAGCTTACGAGTCCCACTGAGACAAGCAGAGTGAGAGGTTATGTTCTTCATCACGGTGCTAAAGTATTTGCATTTGTATTATATACAAACCTTCACAACTAATGGCAATAACTTATTACTAATTGAATTTTGAATAGTGTATTGTGACGCAAGGCATTTATTTTCATAAACTCTCTCTCTTTATTTTGCAATGTTTCCAGGAGAGAGGCCAGGACACGTGTGGAGGTGTGTTTTATTTTAAATTTTATTCTTCTATCTGTCCTGTCCAATGGTTCTTTTAACCTACATTTTAATATTTGGCCTTCTTTTACACTTTACATAACCAAACTATTTTTTAAGGAGGTTTTAAAGTGTTTTAATCACACCAGTGGTCCCCTTGTGCCCATACCCCTTGCAGTGCCCATTCCAGACATTGTGTCTTAACCTTAACCTAACCATTGCCTAATCCTAATGTAGGCAGTGCAGTCTGGAAGGTGACGTTGGGGGCTTAAAACACCGAAAATAACAGATGGTGCAAGTCCAAATGTGTGACATGACTTGACCTGTGCTAAAACAGCTACATTATGAGTCCACACCCGTTATGAATTTTATTGCTAATTACAATGAACCAGAATATGGAGAGATTGAGAACATTAAAAGGTTTAATGGCATGTTGGTTGTACTTTAATTGCTTTTTTCCTCACAGTTGCCCTCTCTCATCTTGGTACATGCATTATTATTATTAACACCCAAAGATTTCTCTGCAAATTAATTGATAGTTTAGGAAGTGTGCTTAACACACTGGGCTTTACCCAACACTTGCTGTTATGTGTTTATTCAAAAATAAGTTGTAGCAAATACGCAATATGTGAAGTCATGGTCACAGGTTCCAGAGTATTTCAATTACAAAAACAAGAGATCCTATAAATGTATAATGTTCTACCATGATGACTGTGACATAGTAAACAAACTGACAAAGCTCAGGCTAATTATTGAAGTAATTACCATATTTTTCTATTTAAAATGTTTTTATCGTAACACAATTATCACATAAAATTACAATTACAAATATGGATTCCATATTTAAAAGCATTAAAGCAGAGTTAAAAAATACTTAATGCCTCACTAATGTGCATATCTTTGCAGAAACACGTTAAAGAATATATAATTGACTCAACAGGGTGACTTTGGCAAGGAATATAGGTTGTTATAGGTCGATTGACAGCATCATTAAAAAAAAAGGCACAATTTATTTCAGATGACGGCTAATTATCTTTGACAAAGTAAACCTGTGATGTATGGTAGTACAGTGGGTCTATCAGTGTGGTTGGGAATACACTCGTTTTTGGGGTACTTTACGTCTATTGTGTGCTTTTTTTTCTTTGTAAAAAACTTTCTTTGTCATTCTTTGAACTGTATGTTACAGTATAACCACCTAAATGATAGTGATGGGTAGACCAACTCTTTTCACATAATCGAGTTTTGATAGTTTTTGCAAAATACATCTTCGTAAATATATACATATATAGTAGAGGCCAAAAGTTTGGACACACCTCATTCAATGCATTTCCTTTATTTTCATGACTATTTACATACATTATCACTGAAGGCATGAAAACTATTAATGAACAAATGTGGAATTATGTACTAAAAAAGTGTGAAATAACTGAAAATGTCTTATATTCTAGTTTCTTCAAAGTAGCCACCTTTTGCTTTTTTGATAGTGCTGCAAACCCTTGGTGTTCTCTCAATGAGCTTCATGAGGTAGTCACCTGAAATTCTTTTCACTTCATAGGTGTGTCTTGTCAGGGTTAATTAGTGGAATTTCTTGCCTTAATAATGGGGTTGGGACCATCAGTTGTGTTTTGCAGAAGTCAGGTTGATACACTGCCGACAGCCTATTGGACAACTGTTAGAATTCATATTATGGCAAGAACCAATCAGCTAAGTGAAGAGAAACAAGTGGCCATCATTACTTTAAGAAATGATGGTCACTCAGTCCGGAAAATTGCAAAAAACTTTCAATGTGTCCCCAAGTGCAGTCGCAAAAACCATCAAGCACTACAATGAAACTGGCTCACATGAGGACCACGAGTCACCTCTAGTGCTGAGGATAAATTCATCTGAGTCACCAGCCACAGAAATTGCAAGTTAACAGCAGCTCAGATTAGAGACCAGATGTACACCACACAGAGTTCTAGCAGCAGACACATCTCTAGAACAACTGTTAAGAGGAGACCGCGTGAATCAGGCCTTCATGGACAAATAGCAGCTAGGAAACCACTGCTAAGGGAGAACAAGCAGAAGAGATTTGTTTGGGCCAAGAAACACAAGGAATGGACATTAGACCAGTGGAAATCTGTGCTTTGGTCTGATGAGTCCAAGTTTGAGATCTTTGGTTCCAACCGCCATGTCTTTATGTGACCAGAAAAGGTGACCGGATGGATTCTACATGCCTGGTTCCCACAGTGAAGCATGGAGGAGGTGTGATGATGTGGGGGTGCTTTGCCTGTGACACTGTTAGGATTTATTCCAAATTGAAGGCATACTGAACCTGCATGGCTACCACAGCATCCTGCAGCGACATGCCATCCCTTCTGGATTGTGTTTAGTTGGACCATCATTTATTTTTTCAACAGGACAATGACCCCAAAACACCTCCAGGCTGTGTAAGGCCTATTTGATCAAGAAGGAGAGTGATGGAGTGCTGCGCCTCCACAGTCACCAGGATGGTTTAGGAGAGTTGGACCGCAGAGTGAAGGCAAAAGGGCCAACAACAACAAGAGAAGGTGTGTCCAAACTTTTGGCCTAATACAGTATATATATATATATATATATATATATATATATATATATATATATATATATATATATATATATATATATATATCTGTCAGATATGGACTGGATATCATCACACTCAAACCCACAAACAAACACATTCATTCATCAATATAACCAGAAATGCATAAACACAATTCCATGAACATTTACTTCACACAGGGTTTGCGTCAGTTCCAGAGAGGCTGGTGAGCAGGCATCTACAGTGGCAGGCGAGTAATTGAACGTGAAGTGGGTCCAAGCTGTCGCAGCATTGGCCTTCCGCCTGCATTGCTAAGAGATGACAAGCTATCCACTAGCAGCCTAAACACATTAAAATTCGGATGGCTGGAAACTACCTACACACAGGTGCATATTTAAAATCTAACTATATTAACATACAGTATGACAGCATACATAAATACATAAAGTCCCATTAGCCACCCACATTTCCAACCATGTTCAGGGATTGAAACCCTTTCCTATGTAAAGTGATATCATTAATGATGACACAATAGTGGGCTTGTCAGTCCAGCATTCATTGTAATTACGGGATGACTACATTGCACGTGTAACATATGCGGAGGGCGTTCCAACACTAAGCTTTCACTATCAATGCAACTGGCAACACTGGGCAGAGAGCAGCGCAGAGTGATGCGTATGCTCGGAGAGCCACTCTACAAGCGTAAAAATAGGACAGTGTTCTATTTCTATTACATAAAGTGCGTGTGTGCCCTTTTTCAGAAATGGATCATAAAGTGTCAACATTTCTTTTAAATTAAACTACCAATTTACAGAAAACACCTTGATGACGGTGAATGAGCGTAATGGCTTCATTTTGAGAGTTTGTTTTTTTTGCTTGTTTCACCTCACCTGTCCTCTGATAATAGCGGACAGTAGATTTGCATGGCACTGTGCCAGCTCCAAAAAACTGAAGAAATAACAATCACAAGATTATTCCCATAGATTCAAGCAATCAAAGAAAACATAATGTTTGTTGATACATAGTCAAAGCGTTACACACCAAGATGCGATTTGAACTTTGTGGTGCACTACAGGCATATTGTATTGCTGTTTTGACCAACTACTTTTATGTTCAAACTGTAAACCTTTCTGCCTCCTTTACAGTCTTTTGGCTGGCTTTTACACATAAATTTCAACTGACATGTTGAGAGAAAGCCCACTTCTACAGCCTCTAGACTACATGCAGTAAGTGATAGACAATAAAGGCTTAAAACACACACACACACACACACACACACACACACACACAGTGTTTGGAGATGCGAGTGTCGGTATATCTATTACCTCTGGGAAATAAATACAAAATCAGTGAACCTGTTCTGTAATGAGTACAGCCAGGAGAAAATATAGGATAAAGATCATATCTCCAGCCAAAGTAAAGAAGTACTGAGAACACTGACAGCAGAGAGGAAACATAATAAGTAACAGAAAACTGACTACATACTTTGTACATCAAACAGTGTCTATGTAGGTGTGTTTGTTTGTTTGTTTGAGGGTATCACGATACGATTTTTATGTCTACAAAGATATGATGCAACATGCAATCAAATTTCAATTAGGAACATGTTAACTTGTGTTACAGTTTGGTACCTACAAGCCTTCGTTGTAGGAATTATGAATACTGCGTGATCTCGGTATTCACTCATTAGTGTATACCTGTCTCCCTGAGCTGCCAGTCTCATCCATTGTGTGAGCTGCCTGCAGTCATCCATTTCCCTCACTGCCCTACCTGGCCACATCCATCTAGCTCAGCTCAGACGCTGTTAA
>JABXJD010003040.1:0-37380 GCA_013375575.1 Percina caprodes
TGATCTCTTTGGCCTTGAGTGATGGGCACCTAACTAGCAACAGGAGGGGTTTTGTCCTGTTCACACCACCCATACAGAATAATTCCAGAGAAAAGCAGCATTCAACAGCTCTCTTAATCAGGCCCTATGCATATCCAAGAACATTCCTGCTGACTTCCTGACCATGTATGTATGTCTGAATACAGACTGCTGGACACAGAAGAAGTTGTAGGAAGACAAAACTTCAATCAATTGGGTGGCTCTTCTAAGAGCAAATCAATATGAATGTATCTGTTGTAAGTCTGTACATGTTGCTAGGCCCATGAAAACACTTGGTTGGTAAGATCATACCAGACACCAATTGTGTTTATACGGTAGTTTCTCTTTTTTGCATTAGAAATTAATGGTTGGACTTGGAATAACTAGGTAGCCACGGCTGGTAGCTTTTAAAATTTGATTGGTCGTACTGGACCAGCAGTGGGTCACAAGTATATTCCAGAGGATGTCTGGAATGGGTCAGGGGAGAAACAGATCTGCTCAGTCAGTGAATGATAACTGCCCCATCAGCTCATGAAACTGCAGAGTGAAACCCCCACACACAAAACACATACACACAGTCAGAGAAAACTGGAATTACCATTTGCCCTTGGTGATCTGACTTTTGTCTGACAGACGCATAAAATCTATCTTTTGGGGGAGGGATTTAATCCACAGATAGAAATGGATTTTAGATGCTCATTGACTCAACTCAAGCGCACATCAAATCAAACAGGCAGCTTGGACAAAGTAGATTGTCAGGATTCTTATCGTTAACGTGATTGGGAACTATGTCAAAGTGTTTATTCTTTATTTTACAAGACTTTTAATGCCTGTGTGAGGTAAACAGCAGTCGGTTTTTTGGCAAGAGAGGCAGCACATTGATTTCACTCCTATATCAGAGGTGCATTTCAATTTCGAACACAGCCCAGCTCAATCATATCTACAAGATCTGTCTGCGGCTCTCGAAGTAGATGCTCCTGCTTCACATAAATATTGAACTAACTGGTCAAACAAGCCAGGCTCAATTTTATATTTAACATTTAGGTGACAGATGTCATTTGCAAAGAGAGAAGGGAGTGACCACAATAGAATCCGACTGATACAAGTTTTAACTGCTAGTTTATTTTTTAAGGAGACCAAGTATTGTCACTGGCCATCCTGGTTGCAGCTACATCACCAATGCTACTATTCTTTGTGATTGCTGGCAAAAAGTCATAGCTACTGATTGAGAAATTTAGATTTGGCTTGTAGATGATGTAAAAAAAAAAAATCCAGTTGAGATGGGAATGTCCGAGTAGGTTGGCAGGCTTGTGGTTTTCCTGCTGAGCCGGAAGATAAAAGGAAGAATAGCAGTTTAACCAATGGGTTAAAATTGTATCATCAATGGCAGCTCTACTTGTGTGTTTCAGTATTTCAACAGGGCACTCTCCTGTTGAATTGAATGGTTGCGAATGTGTGGGAATGTGAAGCTCTGGAGTGTTTATGTTTATGACAGCTGAGGATTTTGGACTGAAACGCTGAATGTGTTGTTCTTCATGTTTGTGGGACTTTAAGGAGCCAAGACACGGAAATATTCAAAATTGCGGAAAATTAAAAAGAAATTCAAAGATCAAAAGACTGGGATTTCAAATGTGAATGTGTTTTCTGGAAAGGTTGTTTCATGTTGTCTCGGAGGATGCGGTTAAGTTCTGTGTCATCTTAATGAATGATTGTCAATTCTGCTGTGCCTGTGTGTTCTTCGTCTGTTTGTATTTGCACTCTGAATTTTTTGGGGAAAAAAAATCACTTGCTTATCTGATGTTTTCTGTCTTGCTTGTACACTACACTTTCACAATACAACCCTGGGTGATGAAACACTGATCACAAAGTCTGTATAGTAGCTGTTTTTAGCACAAATGTACACACTCATGCATACATGCTACATTGATTTGCACACAAACTACATGCATGCACTCCCTGAACACGCAGATTCATACAAAAACATACACACATACATGCACAAACACATCCCGAATCACACGCAAACACCTGAACGTACTCTCAAATACACACACTCTCTCTCTCCGTTCTCCTGTGCGTATTTTCACCGTTTTCAAGCCACCTCGTGAGAGTCAGAGATCCAGATGCAGGTTTTTGCTCTCAGCAGAGGGAGGCGCACATTACTATGTGTCACACCACCTCTGTTTCCACTAGGTCTGAATTTCAAATCAAACGAACCCCCTTTTTCTACCAGCATTCCCTCATCGCCACCCGCCCCCTCCTCCCTCTTCCATTTTCTCAGATATGATCCCTTTCAACTTCTCTCCTCTGTCCGACTCCCTCTTCCCCCTCCAAATCCCTTCCTTGCTTCCCTCCTCCACCATTTTTCCTCCGTTGTCTTTCTCCTTTTCTTTTGCTGTACAAAGTGTTTCAAATTTATCATTTGTATATGATGTATGGGTACGATAATGTTCTTTATTATGGAAAAATGAGAAAGATTTATTTTTGTTACCGGTTTGTTTCATAATTCCTTTTTTAAATTGGTATTGTAATATCTCTATGCAAGGAACTGTTCGGTGAATCGTTTTTATTTAAGAATGTAATTATGTGTAATAAATGGTAGAAGCAGTTTGGCATGGAGTATATATTCACGGTTCTTGGCTCGTCTCTTAATGGCGGTTTCATCCCGCAACAATATGCACCTAATCTTCCATCTTCTCACAGCATATTTTCTGATTTCTTATCAAGTCTCAATCACAGAGCCATTCAGTTTGTTAACAATGAGCGCCAGAGTACATTCACATTACCTTTTGCTTTCATTCCCACTGACCAGACAACTGTAATGGACTGGCTGATATAGGTTTGCTGCATTTTCGGAGTTAAATATGCAAACCAACTGGTTTTAAAGTGGGCAGGAAAATGTAATTACAACCTCCTTGTTCTGATATTTGCAACTCACCCCTGTATGAATAAAAAAAGCCTCTGATTTATCGTTCCTTTTGATCAAACGCAGGAAATGGGCCAGAATGCCTTCACTTTGCCTGAATGAACTCCTCGTTGTCTCCCTCTGAGGGAGCTACGGCATGTTAATTACATCTGTTACCAACCAAGGTGATGACTTATCCGCTATTCCTGCCTTTTGACCATGACTAGCTGATAAAGAGTAATCGAATAACTAATGGCTAATTAGGAGTAATTACTCTCTGGTAAATGGCCCTATGCAGCGTATTAATTCTCCTTGGGTCTGGCAGTGAGAAACTCCCATAAGGTTTTTTTGTTTCATTTAATGCTCCCTAATTGAAATGGGCACCCTCATCAAGAAGCTTACATGTATCTGTCGAACTTAATGTTCTTTTATCTGTAATTACAGACACCCCATATTATCTACCTAGGTACACCTACTAGTTCAATTCCTCAGACACATTATGAAATTAGAAACGTGGAGTCATTTTTTTCAATAAAAGGTCACACGTCCCATGTGCGCTTTCCGATTGTTGGTTCCATTCCTTGTGAGGGAAATGAGGTTGCATGTGAGTTCACAGCAGAACTAAATTACCTTAATGTGTTTCAGCAACACGTCTTCATAAAGGGTAACACACATATTCACAAATGCTGCATCAGGCATGTATGTCTAGGGGAACCTTTTTTTCTACAGCCATGCTTGCAGCAGTGAAATGCTGTACTTAGAATTGGTGGAGCTAAATGCTAATGCTAGGACCGCACCGTTAAGGATTGAAAAATAAAATCTAGCCACACACACGTTGCACACTTTTCCTTTTTTGGCTAATAGCACTTGACAGCTGGTGAATATGATAGAATCGATCCACAGACACACTGAGGAAAGAGGTGGATTTGTTATCCGGCTAATTACACCGGGGATCCCAAGCAGAATAATCTGAATAATAGAAAAGCTGAGTTGATGAACATGGCTGTTGAATGCTTGGTTACATGTGCTCAGTCACCCTGTCACCGTCTGTTGTTTCCATTAATCTGCATCAAATGATAGTATTTATGTAAATCGTGTAGGACAATAGGATTAAACATCCTGTGATATTGTCTTGTTTTGCTATTCTAAACATGTATGTATATATTTATACACACACACACACACACACACACACACATACACACACACACTCACACACATATATATTCTATCTATGCATGGGTGATAATTTTTTGGAGTCTTAAATTAAATTTAAAAGCAACAAATGAAGGTCCTAACAGCTAACTATTTCTCAAATGGAAATTAAACTTTAAAAACAACATTTAACACAAAAATTAAACCCCAGGGCAGACTTTTCAAATATACTGTGTCATAGTTCGGCCTCCTGCTGGATTATCAGCTTGCCCTCGAATCATCTACTGTCTCTGCTCAGCTATTCACCGCAGCAACACCTGAGCGCATTTCAGAAATGTTGTCTTTGTTTTATGTACAGTGATTCAGCCGTAGCTCCCGCCATTGAAGTGGGGTATACATGGTATAATGGCGCTGCATTGAAGAAATTGTAATGAAAGAAAACCAGATTCTTCGGGAAAGGCAGTGATTCACTAAACGGCAAAACATAAGTCTTATTTTTCCATGTGGTTGTGCAACAAAAGATTTCACCAGGGGATCTGCCAATGCCTGTGGGTGTCTTGTAGGCGTTTGGCAGCCACACAGGAATGGTATTGTCACATCTGGCAATATGGAGATGCCAGCATACTGAGAAGCAGAGCTACAAGTTAAAAGCCTCCCTCACAACATCTTATTCCATGCTTAGACTGTCAGCACACTCTGTCACTGACTCAGGTGATACGTCCTTACTTTACGCAAAACTACTTAGCAACTATAATCTGCATAAAGACAAGCTTCAATCTGAAACGCCTCTAAATGTCCTGTTTCAGAGTCAAGTTCATCTGAAATGAGAACGAGGCTTGTCCTGCGGAGGGTTGTGAACCATGGATTCTTTGGTTCCATGCCATGAGCAGCCAAGTGCTTAGGTATTTCCAATTATAGGGAATATGTCAAGGTGGCCCTCGGTAATTAAAGCCTAATCATGCTGGTGGATTCAGAGAAGCATCCTCATCAAGCTTTCATTAGTCTCCCTCCTTGTGATGCCCAGCAGCAACCCAACCCCCCTTTAGGCTCAGATAGCCTACACCCAAAACACATCTAATGAGAGTAAGAATGTTCTATTCAAATTGGTTTTACACTTTATAACAGCAAAAAAGGAAAGAAAATAAATATCTCTATTTATTGTTCTAGCAATACTACTACTACTACTACGCTACTTTCCAAAAAAAAAAAGTGATTTGAGAAAATTCAGAAAACCGGTTCGTTAGCCATTTGTTTTAAGAAAACCAGACTTTTAGTACTCATTAATAGACGCAAATGATCTCTTATAAAACAAGAGAATATTTTCCAAGAGAAGAACAGAATAGCGCACTGTGGCTACTACAGTATGTTTATCTCCTTGAAGAAACATTTTCTCTGCTAAATTTGGATCCAAACTGCAGTAGCTGTGAACTCAATTCATGAGTTGCCACTCATTTTTGCCACAGATCCTGAAGAATAAAAAGTGCTTTCCCATTCCAACTGGGGTGATGCATCTGTTCTTGTTTCCCCCTCTGGCTCCCGAATGCTCTCACACTTCAGAGATAGATGGTGACTGAAACTACAGGCGAGATCTTGTGTTAGGGGAGAGAGCGAGCAGCTGGATAGGCTGGTGGTCTTGTGCTCTGAGAGAGATCAACCAGAGCTCGGTGTGGGAGCACCTGGCTCTCCTATATGCTGCCTATTTGACAGACAGCACAGACACCTGGAAGCCCAGTGAGAGAGTGCAGTGTAAGAGCCACTGCTGCTCTACAGGGCCATGCATTATGCAGGAAACTCTCTCTTTCTCTCTCCCTCTGCCCCTGCTCTGCGGTAAAAATAGATCAACAGACCTGAGCGTTCAGCTTTTTTTTAAAGTTTTTTTTATGCTTCTCACTTTCACTTGGATCTCACCAGGTGCAGCGGCTGTTGGCTCCCGCCTCGCATTTCTTTGTCTGGATATTTGTGTACCTATGTGCAAGTTTATACATGTGTGTTTGCACACACACTTTCTAGAGTGTGTGTATGCTGAAGCATGTGTGCAGGTCAACCAGGGTAAGACTATTTTATCAGTTTTTGCAGTACTCGGATTTTAATAAAAGTAAGATTTTAGTCTCGCAGTGGCGTTTCCTATTATTGGTGCCAATGAGGATATGAAATATTGGAATAAAAACTACACTAACTTAGTTTTCTTTTGGGTTTTGGGGCTGTTAGGGTCTCTTAGTTCTAATGAAGGAGCTTGACTGGCCTGCTCAGAGCCCTAACGTTACACCATCATGAGGAATTGGAACACTGACTGCGAGCCAGACCTTATCGCCCAACGTCCTAGCCCAAGCTCACTGATGCTTTTGTGTCTGAATGGGAGCAAATCCCTGCAGCCATGTTCGAAAATCTTGTGAGAAATCCTTACAGAAGGGTCAAGGCTCTTAAAGAACTATATTAATGCTCATGGTTTTAAAATGAAAAGTTAAATAACCACGTTTTTAAGTGCATATAGAGTTTGGCCCCACCTTGCACCTGCTTTACCTTTATCTCTTTAGCCGTCTAAATATCCAGAAGACAATCAGCCAAATCCAAAATATGTAGATCAAATCCGAAGACGCAAATTGTGTATAATTGCATGGAAATGTATGCATCAGCATACTGCATTCACATATGTGTAAAGGTCCCCTGTTGCAGAGCGACGGCTCCCTGAAGACCATTGATCCGTGTCTATGACCACAGAGGTCTCTGACTCCTCCCTGATTGCCATTCCACTGCTAATTAAACAGTCCTGCTTAATGAGTTCACGTTGATAACAAGGTTGGAAGGAAAGGTCACCCTATCACGCTCACTTCAACTGGACACCGTCAATAACAACCCTGCCTGGGAGGACAGGTACACACACATACACAAATACACACACACATACACACACACATAGAGGTAATCACCCAAAAGAAAGACTCACAGCTTATGCATTGGGAATGACAGACTAATCAGACTGTGCTAGTGCAGAATTGACTTCTTTTGTGCTGGTCAGTCGTACATAAGCTTTCAGAATTTGATTAGTTTGAAGCGCCGCTCTTGAGAGAGCAATAGCATACTATTCAGTTGTCTTTTTTTGCCATAACGTTCCCTGTGTTCCTCCTTGATTTTTATGCTTTTGGAATTTTAATTCTTTAAAATAGCATTGTAACCTTCATGGGACCCTATAATTGTCCACTTACATTACCCATAACCAATTATTCAAATCCACTAGAGTCATAAAAAACAACTTGCAAAGAATCTATTTAGATGGGCATCAGTGTAAAAGATACCCCACCTTAAGGTTTTAGCAGGGATTGTTTGAAATCCATTTCTTATTGAAGCTTCGACATAGAAGATTTGAGAGCTAGCTCTAAAAGGCTTTGGTAAGCTGTGTTGTTTTTTTTTAGGGGGGATCTATCCTCGAAGATGATAAAGAAAACATGGACATAAATGCAACACAAGTTGAATTGCACCTACAGCAAAGCAAGTACATCTGGCATAAAAAGCAATAAGAAAAGAAAAACAAGAAAAGAGACAGAAAATGAAAATGTAAAATAAAAAGGGTGTGTAGAATATAAAGGCAGCAGGAGGATTCCAGGTGTTGCACAATTTCTTCCACGGTTTCATACTTGATAGGATCAAATTGTAACATCCTAATTGAATTGGTTTTACGTACACACAACACCTGATATGGAGGAACTGGCAGCTTAGAGAAAACTTCATGGGCTATTGACACAGGAAGGTCTGTCATTGTGCATTGTTATTGTTTTTGGCAATGATGAAAGAGAAGCACTGCCTTCCTGATATTTATTATTACCTAATGTAATGAGTTGAAAGGATTCTCTGTCAGTTTAAAGTTTTTTTTCTGAAAACACACCGTGGCTGACGAGGAATGGATATCAAATTTGATCAATTTGCAGAATTGGTTGAGTGCATCCTGTTTCCTAACAGCTTTACCAGATATGATGATTAAATAGAGTGCGTCCTTCTTTTTCTATCAAAACAGAAATAAAGCTTGCTACCAGCACAAAAGTCCTGGTTTGTCTCCAGCGGCACATTTAAGCTTCCAACAAGCACAGACATGCATCAAGGATGATATCAGCTATTTAATAACAGACAATGCATGTATATTGGCAAACTCATGTATCGTGACATTTTTTTTTCCTTGGCAGTAAGGATTTGGGACAGTCCAGAAATACATTTTGGTTGAAAATTTGGATTCTAATTTGCTTGTTTTTTAATATATGGACCTGTGTATAAGAATAAAGTGCGTCTGCTGTTTTTTAAGCAAGCCTGAAAATGTCCAGTGACAAACCCCGAGCCAGACACACAAACACACAACCTATATATACTATCTGGCCTTCTCATCATTTATCTTACAGCAGCAGAATCAGGATAGATTGGTTCAATTAGACTGGCCTTTAATGTAATCTGTTTAATCCATTTCTATCATCAAAGCCAATATCTACCTCTCCCCTTGGAGAGAGGGATTAATCCTCTGAGTGTATCTCAGAGTGAGCATCTCGGCTATAAAAACGAGCCTAGGAGTCGCTCAGATCTCCTCCATATTTGTTCTTTACAACTGGCGGTGGAGAAGTGTCTCAAGTGAAGTTTTAATGGGTAAAGATTTAAGATCTTCATATCCTTCCAGAGATTGCAAACGCTGTTTGGCACAATGCACAGTGGCACAATAAAAAGACAGGGAGGATTTGCTTCTTTCTTTCCCTTTCTCTTCAAAGATTGCCGAGTTGATTTCATAATGGGAAAAAAAAACAGTATTGTGTTGCAACAGCTATTCATAATTCCTTCACTGAGCTTGTGTGTACTATCTACTGCTTTCAAACCATTAGCTTTATAAAATGTCAAATTCCAATGGATCGGCTCCTTTTTTCGTTTGAAGCTTTTCGTGCTACCTTATTAAAAAAAATAAAGAAGTGTGTTGAAGGACCAATGGGCATATGAAACCTATACAAAAGCCATGACAAATATCCCCTACACCCACCCACCCCCCCTCCCAAAGAGAAAAAAAAAACTGCATTGGCCCTCAATGTGGCAACAAGACTTGCTTATTATATTCGTGGATTACATCCAACAGCTGGAATCTGCTTTTACCTGCTGAGATTTCTGCAGGGAAGTGTGATTTTATTCCCAATACCCATCTATCCATCCCCTACCCTGCATGTCTCTGCACACACACTGTCAGAGGAAAGAAGAAAAGGATGCACAGGTATTTACTACTGTGTGTCTGCGTTAGGCTGAAATGCATCTTAAAGATATATACTCTATGCACTCAGTGTAAAAATAACTTAGTCTCACATGTTTTATCCCCTTTTCCTGTTACATACAAATTCTGCTTCAACCAGTTTGGAAACCCCCATATCAAGATTTTTCCCTGCACCCATCCCAGTGTAAATGCAACATTTCCAATATTTTCTTCTCCTTGTGTGGATTACCTGTGTGATTGCCTTTCGGGAGAATTCCCAATGCAGCATTAGCAACACTGCTCGTCACAGTTGATTGAAGCACTCCCATAGCTCTTTTTACTGTGTCGGGAATGCTGGCAGATATTAAAGAAATACATGAGGCAGCTTGTCTGAGTCCACTGACTTTGTGTTTTTAATATGTTTTTAAAGGACACTCACTTTAATAAGACTTGGTTATAAAAACTCGGTAATAAAACGGTTACATCTGGGCTGCCACATGTACTGTATGTGGATGATAACATTGTCCTCCAAAGTGTGTTAATTATGCTTCAGCTGCACACACAGCAACAGTGGGACTTGAGTGCAATGGACAGTTTTGATCAAAGCTGATTGATTGGACGACACAAGGCAGGGCTGCGCATAGCAACAAGGTAGGGTTAAGGGTTGGGGCTCCCGAGGTGTCTGAGAAGACACACACACACACACACACACACACACTCCATTTGTTAACACAAGCCCTATTGCAAACTATATCTGACAATGGATATTGATCAGGTGAAAGGGAAGGATCAATACTTGGTGATTGGGCAGAAAATACAGATCTAGGGGGATTCCAACTTAAATAATTTATATTATATTTGGAACTAAAGTGTGAAGTATTTCCTTAATCAAAGCCTAAATGCTCATACAAACACACACTTTTCTGGTTTTTAATTATTGGCACCGTTCTTGTATATAAAGTACATTTGATCAGATTTTTAACCACACATATTTTTCTTTAGATACTCACTTTTAGAAAGAAATTTTATTATTAGGAAGAAAAATAACTTTATTATTCATCTCATACAATCGTACAGTACAATGCAGTGAAATTCAATCTCTGCATTTAACCAACCCTAAGCATTAGGAGCAGTGGATAGCCACATACAGCGACCGAATAATTTAGCCCATGTCTAATATAAAAGTACAACAAAGAAATAATGCTTTTGGAGATTAAATAAGGGAATTCATTGATGATCTCAGTGCAAAATATCTTTCGATGAGGAATTGCAACTAACATGTGACTCCCAAGCATTGGACTGGCACAGCTCTTTCCTTTAAAGCTCAGAACATCATATATGTGCATTTACTGCCACCTGCTGCTATCTACAAGAAAATGCATGTGCATGCCCTTCAAGTAGAGAAAACATTATAAATTGCCCCTGACAGTAGTGAAAAAAAGTATTGACTGGGTGCCCTTCTAGTAGAGAAAACTTGATGCAGTGCCCTTAAGAGCACATTTTCAGTGGAAAAACATATTGCAGTACAATATAGGCCACCCTACATGCTAGAAAACTTTCTGTACTCTGGTGCACCACAGAAAGTTGCAAGCATCCACCTCCATAGAAGTATACATTTACAAATATGTATATTCACGTGACATATTTAAACAACTCGTAAAGTATGGCAAATGGAAAAATATTTAAGAAAACATTACCAGTGAGGAAAAGTACTTAAGAAGAAATTATTAGACTTAATGTATCACAAACTGAACATAATGTACTTTTGACATGAATTGAAATCAAAAAAGTGTGAAATCCATTGGTTCTTTTTGTTGCATGTAGACATGCTTTTTGGCAGCAGTCCAGGATTGTGGATGATTGTTGAATTCTGGGAGTTATTGTGTAACGTGGTTGTTAAATAAGGTCAAGCGCAGGCCCTTTGAGAGACACAAGCACTGTGCACAGAAACATGGCTGTTCGTGTCTTTGAGGGTAAAGATCATGCAGCTGCTTACCTGCAGTACAGAATAGCACATGATGAATTAATCAGCAGGATTATGAGCTACGTGGAGAAAAAGGTTAGTGTGTATGGTAATGTTTTCAACACTTTAACAAGCCGCAACATGCTTTTATGAGTTTAGATTATGTTTTATGTAGCCTATAATACCTCTAAAACCGCTAAATAACCCTTGGTTATTATGCTGTGGCACTGTATAGACTAAGATGGAAGCTGCCTTATTAACTATTTTAGAATGACTTACACAGTATTATGGCCCACTCAAGATCATTTTCCTGAGATGAATGCTATGATAGGAGAGCTGCAGAACTATTGATTAGCATTGCTGTAGCCTGACTCATAAAATCTACCTATGTAGTGTCTAATTCAAAAGTAAACTAACGGGTTTTTAATCATGAGGTTTGACTTGATTAATTTAAGACACCAAACCAGTTCAATCTAGCAGTGGATGTGGGCTGCGGTTCGGGACAAGGGACGATCCTATTGGCTCCGTACTTCACCAAGGTTGTTGGAACAGACGTCAGCCCCGCCCAGCTAGAGATGGCTCTGGCCAATAGCTGCCCTCCAAATGTATCATACAGGTGAGGTGGAGAGAAGGTGGGCGCTTTTGTAAAACACCTTTCTGGCTTAACTGCAAGGATAGTGCAAAATATCTCCAGGGTGACACAAAACAGTTTTTATTTGTGCACATTGCAAACATTCTTTAACTGCTTTAAGACTGTGAGTAAATGGAGAGTTACTGGTTACCCACAGCAGTTGCTACAACACAACTTTGTAACTACTTTTAAAGATATAGCCAACTATATTTCACACATTTTAGGTAAAAAAAGTTGTGTTTGTGCACTCATGTGATGTGTCCACAGTGTCCTTTGAGCTTTGAAAGATATATTTAGTAAAAGGTATTATTTTTTACATTTCCTTTATGAAATGATCAGAATCCAAAGGTCAACAAATTAGGCTGCGTTATAATTTTCATCTTTCCAGTGCCAGGTCAAGGAATATTGACAGGAATGTGACAGAAAAATTAATATACATTTTTTTTAATATATTTTTTTTCTGACCCTGGATCCCAGGGAGTGTCCGGCAGAAGAGCTACCGTTTGCTTCTGGTGAGGTGGACCTTGTGACGGCCATTGCGGCGGCTCACTGGTTCGACCGCAAGCGGTTCCTCCTGGAAGCTGACAGGGTGCTGAGGCCTGGAGGCTGCCTGGCTCTGCTGAGCTACACCATGGACTTGGAGCTGGAGTATGGGGGCGTCTCCAACGCAGCACTAAATCACATCTGTGAAGAGGTTCTTCCAAAATCTAAAAGCTAAAAAGTAATATTTTGTTCATTTAAATCCAGCTCTGTGTCAAGGCAGTGTGGGCAGTATTTGGCTTCTCTCCATGGCGCTAGTGCATGGACCAGAGCAGCGTAATGCTTCTGAGATCCGCTGGCTGACGCGTAGCGCGTCACGGAAGTCAGACATCCGCTGTTCCGCTCCTGAGATGGTACCCCGGAAGAAAGCCATTCATCTGAAGACACTGCCAACACAAAGATGACATGCTGGTTGAAAACCTGCAAATTAGCGCAGTTTAATTCTTGGAATGTATTATTCATGGTAAACATGCTTTTAGGAGACAAGAAAAGGCCCCTGAGAAATAAGATAAGGAAATGTCCATATGTGCTATATGTGGGACAGAAACAAAACAATTTTAATCCACTGGAACATAGTGTATAGTCGTTTATAACCATAACCTGAGTTAAACCAGTTATTCAGCAGCCTTTTAATGTCAATTATTAACATGTCAAATACCATTTAATGCCTAACCTAATGTAGTCAGATATCACTTGTTATTAAAGACATTGTTTCGTTGCTAATGAAAATGTGTTTTTATTCTTTTTTTATTAGTATTACGCTGCTCTGCGTCCGTTCCGAAATCCCCATATAGGAACAAGCTCTATGAAGATCTACTCAGACTTGTTTGACTCCTGCCCGTACCCCGACAAAGAGTGGTGAGACTTTACTAACATACAGTTCTAAATGTAAAACTAGGAGCATAAATGCTATGAATTCTTTCATATTTATTGCTATGGCATGGTGGAAGCAGTGAGAGTCAGACATATGTACAGTGTGCTGTCTGGGAGTTAACTGGCACAGAGCAGTTTAAACTTGAGCAGTTGGGGGTCAAATGTGTTGCTCTTTCTCTGATCATTCCTTCTTTTGTGTCCAGGAATGAGTGTGTGAGGGTTAAAAGGATCTTGCCACTGAGGGGATACATTGCCCTGGTGGAGACCTTCTCCACCTACCAGGCCCTGCTGCAAAAGGACCCCGCTGAGGCTGAACGTCTTTCTAATAACATCAGGAACAAGTAAGATATTAACCTACACCTCATCCATAAGTCTAATGGTTAACTTCTGGCCCTTAGCTCTTACGTTCACTCGCCAGACAATGAACGTTGATCTCTTAATGTCTTTCATTTATCATTATTAAAAATATTTATTGAATACTGTCACAGTCTTGGGCATTAATTTAGAAAATTCAAAGATTGCTGTTGAAGGCTTTTATTGCTTTGATAAAATATACAAAAATTATTAATTCCCCTGCCACTTACAGGACAGTGTAGCTCAGCACACAAAATATATGGAGGGGAAGCACTGAACCTTTTACATAGATCAAAAAAATATGACAATGGATTGAATTACTAGATTTTTTTTAGATCAGATTTACACACAGTTCTGCTCTCTGTGTCTGAAAAGAGTTGACCCATTCTGTCTTGTAGGGAGGACAGAGAATCATTTGAGGTTTTACTTACACTTTGTATTTTGGATTCTGCCACTTTGGCTTCATGTAGCCAGTAATCCATCCATTAATTCATTGTACAGCTTATTAAACCACTCTGTCTGTCTGCCTTTAATCACAGATTGATGTCTGCCATGAAGGTGTCTTCTCCTGACACAGAAGTTACGGTGGTTGTGAAGTATTTCTATTGGCTGGCACACAAACCTTGATCGCTCTGACTGGCTGAGTCCTCCAGATCCCGACCCCCCCGGTTGGAAATCAACAGAAAACAAAAACAATCTCATTTTTTGTGTTTTTTTTTATATAAAGATATTTGACTTTTAATTAGGAAAAAATTATGTGATGAACCTGCTGTTAAATTAACTCCAGGCTCATGAGCATTGACATCTGGGAATCTAGAGCTTTCCAGAGTCAACACTAGATGGAGATCTTCATAACGTCTACTTTGAGCTTTTTACAGTCTTAAAATTGTACTTTTCTTGAAGTTTATTTCATGACCAGGTAGAAGAAATCCGCTTTTATCCAGAACATCCATATGCTTAACAATATTAATATTAATAGTTTGCGTTGTCTTTTAATTAATCAGGGACGTGTGGCGTATTGAAACATAAATTGAATTGCTAATTCATTGCCATGCAACTCTAGCATAAAATATCAATTAGCTGCCAATCTTAAATACAGTCAATGCCAAAAATTTAAACAGATTAACATTTAGGATCAGAGATACATCTGAGAAGTGGTATGTAGCTCAATATGTACAGTAATAGTAAAGTATTTAATTATCCGGAATATTCATGATTTTGTCCATGATGTCCAATAAGGTCCCATGAATCAAAGAGTAATCCAGATAGATTGTAATCCAGAGACAAAAGACGTCATGTCCCTTCTGTCCATGTCTCGACATGAGATGATGTTGGATTGCAACAGGAGAAAGGATTTCTCTTGGTGCATTGTGGTGGTATCAATCTGCTGCTGAAGGTGCTCCTGTGCGTGCACATCACATTCTGGTGAGGTTCATTGTGAAGAGTCTTTGCCCCATGATGCTCCGCAGCTTGGCCAGCATCCTCCTGTCTGACACTTCCTCCAAAAGAACCAAGCTCCACCCTCAGGACGGAGGCAGCCATCCTGGTGAGCTTGGCATCGGTGCCCTCACCCTGCTGCCCCAGCACACAGCAAGTAGTGTGTGAGAGCTCTCAAGTGTTTTAGGGACATCAGATGCAGCTTGTTTTCCTTTAGTGCACTGGAATAGTGCCTGTTGTCGCTGGAGGCCTTTATGCAAGCAAACATGACAGATCAGTCAAAGTGAGCCCCCCTCGTGGCTGGCTATAGTGGCTGCAGGTCATAAGTCCCGCACCCTTCATAAAAGTGTCACTAAAAACTCAAAGTACTCTTCAAATACAGTGTCTCCAAACATGTTTATTATTTTTGTTTTTATCACAATAATCCATGTCCAAGAGTCCATTTCCCCGGATGAGATGGTTTTTATTTGTTATTTGACACTATAAACACACACTGATCTCCTCAAGCTTTTATTCTGGTTCTTCCAGTTACCGGCATTGTGAATTTGCATATTAGTTAAATATTTAGTTTCACCCGAAACATTAAGTTTCAACATTTAGATTTAACATTTAGATTTAGATTCAACATTTAGATTTAGATTTAGACTTAACATTTAGATTTAACATTTAGATTTAGATTTAACATTTAGATTTAGACTTAACATTTAGATTTAGATTTAATATATAGATTTAGCACATAGATTTAGATTTACATTTGAATTTAAAATTTTGATTTAGATTTCATATTTAGATTTAACATTTAGATTTAGTATTTATATTTAGTATTTAGATTTAGTATTTAGCATTTAGATTTAACATTTAGGTGTAACATTTAATATTTGGATTTAACTATTTAAAATATCTCTAAGTTGACAAATATTGTTGTAAATGAGCAACAAAGTGACCCTCAATTCATACCAGTTTTTAAACATTTGTTTGTAGCTAAATGTGACAAAATGTTGCTGTCATTTTCAGCGTGAGCCGCTTTACAAAGGCCATCCCATAGTATTTCAGGTTACTCAGGTTACCTTTCATTACCTGTATCCACCTTTTCATGCTTGAACAGAACAAAAGTAACTTGCACAATTCTTCCCAATCAAACATGTTGTGAGCATATGTATATGAATGACTTTCTAGTAGGAAACAGAACTTTATTTGACTGATTTTACCAAATAAATTATATCTTGATGGAAGAGTGAACTAAGTTGCAGAAACATTGCTATCATTGTTGTAGAAGCAGACAAACAAGTTCCAACCCCATTAAGACACCAAACCGGTTCAATCAAGCAGTGGATGTGGGCTGCGGTTTGGGGCAAGAGACAATCCTACTGACTCCGTCCTTCACCAAGCTTGTTGGAACAGCCCCGCCCAGCTGGAGATGGCTCTGACCACCGGCCCTTTGAGAGACACAAGCACTGTGCACAGAAACATGGCTGTTCGTGTCTTTGAGGGTAAAGATCATGCAGCTGCTTACCTGCAGTACAGAATAGCACATGATGAATTAATCAGCAGGATTATGAGCTACGTGGAGAAAAAGGTTAGTGTGTATGGTAATGTTTTCAACACTTTAACAAGCCGCAACATGCTTATATGAGTTTAGATTATGTTTTATGTAGCCTATAATACCTCTAAAACCGCTAAATAACCCTTGGTTATTATGCTGTGGCACTGTATAGACTAAGATGGAAGCTGCCTTATTAACTATTTTAGAATGACTTACACAGTATTATGGCTCACTTAGGATAATTTTCCTGAGATGAATGCTATGATAGGAGAGCTGCAGAACTATTGATTAGCATTGCTGTAGCCTGACTCATAAAATCTACCTATGTTTTTTATTAATTCAAAAGCAAACTAACAGGTTTTTAATCATGAGGTTTGACTTGATTAATTTAAGACACCAAACCAGTTCAATCTAGCAGTGGATGTGGGCTGCGGTTCGGGACAAGGGACGATCCTATTGGCTCCGTACTTCACCAAGGTTGTTGGAACAGACGTCAGCCCCGCCCAGCTAGAGATGGCTCTGGCCAATAGCTGCCCTCCAAATGTATCATACAGGTGAGGTGGAGAGAAGGTGGGCGCTTTTGTAAAACACCTTTCTGGCTTAACTGCAAGGATAGTGCAAAATATCTCCAGGGTGACACAAAACTGTTTTTATTTGTGCACATTGCAAACATTCTTTAACTGCTTTAAGACTGTGAGTAAATGGAGAGTTACTGGTTACCCACAGCAGTTGCTACAACACAACTTTGTAACTACTTTTTAAAGATATAGCCAACTATATTTCACACATTTTAGGTAAAAAAAAAAAAAGTTGTGTTCGTGCACTCATGTGATGTGTCCACAGTGTCCTTTGAGCTTTGAAAGATATATTTAGTAAAAGGTATTATTTTACATTTCCTTTATGAAATGATCAGAATCCAAAGGTCAACAAATTAGGCTGCGTTATAATTTTCATCTTTCCAGTGCCAGGTCAAGGAATATTGACAGGAATATGACAGAAAAATGAATATACATTTTTTTTAATATGTTTTTTTTCTGACCCTGGATCCCAGGGAGTGTCCGGCAGAAGAGCTACCGTTTGCTTCTGGTGAGGTGGACCTTGTGACGGCCATTGCGGCGGCTCACTGGTTCGACCGCAAGCGGTTCCTCCTGGAAGCTGACAGGGTGCTGAGGCCTGGAGGCTGCCTGGCTCTGCTGAGCTACACCATGGACTTGGAGCTGGAGTACGGGGGCGTCTCCAACGCAGCACTAAATCACATCTGTGAAGAGGTTCTTCCAAAATCTAAAATCTATTTCTTCTGTGATCAAATTTTTATTTTTATATTCAGAACAAAAATGTAAACATAATATTCACGAACAGTTACAAACAACACACTGGGGCATAGGAATGCGTCCCAGGGCCACACAATCAAAATCTAAAAACTTAAAGTAACATTTTGTTAACTTAAATCCAGCTAATTCCTGGAATGTCTTATTTATGGAGACAAGAAAAGGCCCCTGAGAAATAAGATAAAGGAATGTCCATATGTGCTATATGTGGGACAGAAACAAAACAATTTTAATCCACTGGAACATAGTGTATAGTCGTTTATAACCATAGCCTGAGTTAAACCAGTTATTCAGCAGCCTTTTAATGTAATGAAAATGTGTTTTTATTCTTTTTTTATTAGTATTACGCTGCTCTGCGTTTGTTCCGAAATCCCCATATAGGAACGAGCTCTATGAAGATCTACTCAGACTTGTTTGACTCCTGCCCGTACCCCGACAAAGAGTGGTGAGACTTTACTAACATACAGTTCTAAATGTAAAACTAGGAGCATAAATGCTATGAATTCTTTCATATTTATTGCTATGGCATGGTGGAAGCAGTGAGAGTCAGACATATGTACAGTGTGCTGTCTGGGAGTTAACCGGCACAGAGCAGTTTAAACTTGAGCAGTTGGGGGTCAAATGTGTTGCTCTTTCTCTGATCATTCCTTCTTTTGTGTCCAGGAATGAGTGTGTGAGGGTTAAAAGGATCTTTCCACTGAGCGGATACATTGGCCTGTTGGAGACCTTCTCCACCTACCAGGCCCTGCTGCAAAAGGACCCCGCTGAGGCTGAACGTCTTTCTAATAACATCAGGAACAAGTAAGATATTAAAGTGCTCATATTATGGGATTTGGGGTGTTATTTTGTGTCTCTGGTGCTTCCACACGCACACAAACTTGGAAAAAAAAACTATCCATGCTGTTTTGAGTGAGGTACAGGTTTCTGAATGTGAGTTGTTCAAAATCTGCACGGCTTTCTACGTAATTAGCAGAGACGAGGTGGCTAACCGTAGCACATGCTAGCTCGTTCTCAATGGCAAAACACTGCTACAACACACTAGTTGACCATAATCTCCAAAAGAACTACTTCCATGTCCCTGTTCTGCAGGTGTTCCACAAGTGCTCCCTCGTTTAGAAGAAGTCTTCCAGCTAATCCTGTCTTGTAATGACCAAAGTTGTAAAAAAGTTATCTAGCTGATGTGATCTTATCTAGCTACTGAGCATGTGTGACTCCCAACAAAGGTAGTATAGAAGTGAGATGTCTCACTCTGTAGCTAAAACAGAGACCCAAACACACAGGCTGAAACAGGATCTGTAGCAATGTGCAGTACAACAAAAATATGGTGTTTTTTGAAAATGAAACCATGTAAACCTATTCTGGTACAACCTCAAAATACAATTATGAATTTGGAAATGAGCATAATATGGGTACTTTAACCTACACCTTATCCGTAAGTCTAATGGTTAACTTCTGGCCCTTAGCTCTCACCCTCACTCGCCTGACACTGAACGTTGATCTCTCAATGTCTCTAAATTAATTTATCATTAGAAAAAAACCTGCATTGAATACTGTCACAGTCTTGGGCATTAATCAGAAAATCCAAAGATTGCTTGACTAAGCATAACTGCTGAAGGCTTTTACTGCTTTGAAATATAGACAAAAATTATTAATTCCCCTGCCACATACAGGACAGTGTAGCTCAGCACACAAAACATATGGAGGGGAAGCACTGAACCACAACTTTTACATAGATCTAAAAAATATGAAAAAGGATTGAATTACTAGATTTTTTTTAGATCAGATTTACACACAGTTCTGCTCTCTGTGTCTGAAAAGAGTTGACCCATTCTGTCTTGTAGGGAGGACAGAGAATCATTTGAGGTTTTACTTACACTTTGTATTTTGGATTCTGCCACTTTGGCTTCATGTAGCCAGTAATCCATCCATTAATTCATTGTACAGCTTATTAAACCACTCTGTCTGTCTGCCTTTAATCACAGGTTGATGTCTGCCATGAAGGTGTCTTCTCCTGACACAGAAGTTACGGTGGTTGTGAAGTATTTCTATTGGCTGGCACACAAACCTTGATCGCTCTGACTGGCTACGACTGGCCCGACCCCCCAGTTTGAAATCAACAGCTTGTTTCATCAGAAAGTGATACAAACATGGAAAGCCAAGTGTATACAAATCTATTGGTGCTACTACTCTTATGTTGAGAATCACTTGAAGTAAAAAGTTGGATCTAAATCCTTTTTTAAAAACAAGCATATTTTGTGTTTCTTTTTATAATAAAGATTTTTGACTTTTAATTAGGAAACAACCATGTGATGAACCTGACTCCAGGCTTACTTGCAGTACAGAATAGCACATGATGAAGTAATCAGCAGGATTATGAGCTATACATCAAAAAAAGGTAAATGTGCATGCTTCTATTTTTAGCACTTTAACAAGCTGCAACATGCTTACATGAGTTTTACCTCTAAATAAGTTATAGGTTAAACACTAAACAAGCTTTAAAAATATATAGCTTGTTGCATTTAGCTTTTTTGTTTTCATTTGAGAAAACCTTAACTGATGTTTCAGTTAGTTAACCGTATTTCAGGTTACTCAGGTTCCCTTTCATTAACTGCATCCACCTTTTCAAGCTTGTAGAGAAAGAAAAATAACTTGCACAATCCTTCCCAATCAAATATGTTACGAGCATATGTATATGAATGACTTTATTTGACTGATTTTACCAAATGAATTACATCTCGATGGAAGAGTGAACTAAGTTGCAGAAACATTGATATCATAAGTGTAGAAACAGACAAACAGGTTGCAATCTCATTACATTAAGACACCAAACCGGTTCAATCAAGCAGTGGATGTGGGCTGCGGTTCGGGGCAAGAGACAATCCTACTGACTCCGTACTTCACCAAGCTTGTTGGAACAGCACCGCCCAGCTGGAGATGGCTCCGGCCAATAGCAGCCCTCCAACTGTATCGTATAGGTGAGCACTTTGGTAAAAATAAAAAAACAGGATACTGACAAATATCTCCAGTGTGACACTGAACTGCTTCTATTTGTGGACTTTGCAACAGCAGTCATCACAACAGATATAGCCAACTATATTTCCCACATTTAAGTACAAAAAGATGTCAGCTGTGTGTACACAGTGTTATGGTTTGGGGTTTTGTTGGGTTTATTTTCTCTCTCCCCTTTTCCTCCTTCTGTTTTGTCTTGGTTTTTCCCTGGTCTTGAGATTCTGGTCCCGTCTTATGTTTCCCTGTCTGCTTATGCTACTTCCTGTTTTATTTTGGTAGTCTTGTTTCCTGTCTTGTATTGTCTTGTCTAGCTTCACTTCGTTTGTCTGATTGTCCAGCCCCGCCCTAATGTGATCCACCTGATGTGCCACCTGTTTCCAATTCCCCACCACCTCGTTACCTTGTGTATTTAACCTCTATGTTCCCTTTGTCTAGTGCTCGATCATTTTGTCCCGTTGCTGTCTGTCGTCGTGCTCTTCCGTCATGTGAGTTTCCCAGTCGTTGTTTTTGCCCGTGTGCCTGCCTTCGTGTGAGTCATTCCTGTTTTCCCCTGTGTAGTTTTTCCCCGTTTTACTATCGCTTCCCTTGTGCCTGTTTTTTGGATTGTGGACGTTCTGGAGTTTTTGCCTTTTGTTTTTGGTGTTCAATAAACCCTTCTTTAAGCTTCCTCCTGCCTGCTGCCTTTCTGCATTTGGGTCCTCGCCTCACCTCCCATAACAGAATGATCGAGCCAGCAATGGACTCAGCAGAGCGCAGCAGGGGCCCAGCGGATGTTGGGGAACGGCAGAGGATACTCAGCCAGCTGGAGTATGGCCTCGGGCGGTTTTTGGCAGAGCTGGGCAGAACCACAGATGCGAGGCGCCGGCTTGTCATCTGCGCACTCATGCGCAACACCTGGGCAGGCAAACCCTGGGTCCTGCAGGCGCCAGGAGTGGCTGCGGTGGTCAAGGAGGTCTACCGGCTGGAGGCGAGCCTGCAGGTCTTCCTCCTTCCCACCTGCGAGCCAGCGCTGAGCTCCGTGGACCTCAGCCGGCGCCACAGAGACTGATTCCCGGGGAGTGTTCACTGTACAGTCCTCCCTGGGAGCCGCCTCGGAATCCCAGCCGGCGCCCCCTAAGACTGATTCCCAGGGAGTGTTCACTGTACAGTCCTCCCCGGGAGTCACCGCAGAGCCCCAGCCTCCGCCGACTACCGCCGCGCATCCCCAGCCGCCGCCTGCCGACGACGACGCGCATCCCCAGCCGCCGCCTGCCGACGACGACGCGCATCCCCAGCCGCCGCCTGCCGACGACGACGCGCATCCCCAGCCGCCGCCTGCCGACGACGACACAGATCCCCAGCCGCCGCCGCTTGCCGACGACGACAGATCCCCAGCCGCCGCCTGCCGACGACGACGCGCATCCCCAGCCGCCGCCTGCCGACGACGACGCGCATCCCCAGCCTCCGCCGCCGCCTGCCGCCGCCGTGGAGCCCCAGCCTCCGCCGCCGCCGCCGGCACCTGCCAAAACTAACCCCCAGGGAGTGTCCACTGATCAGTCCTCCCTGGGGGCCCCCCCTGAACCCGAAAGGCCTGCCGGCCCCCCTGAACCTGAAGGGCCTACGGGCCCCCCTGAACCTGAAGGGCCTACGGGCCCCCCTGAACCTGAAGGGCCTACGGGCCCCCCTGAACCTGAAGGGCCTACGGGCCCCCCTGAACCTGAAGGGCCTACGGGTCCCCCTGAACCTGAAGGGCCTGCCGGCCCCCCTGAACCTGAAGGGCCTACGGGCCCCCCTGAACCTGAAGGGTCTGCCGGCCCCCCTGAGCCTGAAGGGCCTGCCGGCCCCCCTGAACCTGAAGGGCCTGCCGGCCCCCCTGAACCCGAAGGGTCTGCCGGCCCCCCTGAACCCGAAGGGTCTACGGGCCCCTGAACCCGAAGGGCCTACGGGCCCCCCTGAACCCGAAGGGCCTACGGGCCCCCCTGAACCCGAAGGGCCTACGGGCCCCCCTGAACCCGAAGGGCCTACGGGCCCCCCTGAACTCGAAGGGCCTACGGGCCCCCCTGAACCCGAAAGGCCTGCCGGTCCCCCAGACCCAGACCGGTTGACTGGCCCCCCTGACCCAGGCCGGCCGACCGGCCCCTGACCCAGACCCGACCGACCCCTGACCCAGACCGGCCGACCGCCCCTGACCCAGACCGCCGACCGGCCTTCGTGACTCCAGACCGGCCGACGGCCCCTGACCAAGACCGGCCGACCGCCTCGTGACCCAGACCGGCCGACCGGCCTCCTGACCCAGACCGGCCGACCGGCCTCCTGACCCAGACCGCCGACCGCCTCCTTGACTCCAGACCGCCGACCGCCTCCTTGACCCAGACCGCCGACCGCCTCCTGACCCAGACTGCCGACTGCCTCCTTGACCCAGACCGCCGCCTGTCCCCGTGACCCAGACCGCCGCCTGCCCCGTGACCCAGACCTGCCGCCTGCCCCGTGACCCAGACCGGCCACCTGCCCCCCCTGACCCAGACCGGCCGACAGTTCCCTCTGACCCAGACTGGCCTGCCGGCTCCCTTGGTCCCCGGCTGGCACTCGGTGGTCCTGGCCCCCGACTGACGACCAACAGTTTTGGCCCTCAGTTGGCGGTCGGCATCCCCGACCCCCAGCCGGGGTTGGGGCCACTACCCTCTCTGGGCACTGGCTCCCGACCCTCGCTCTAGGCCTGGGGTTTCCTGGGACCCAGTCCCCCAGAGCCAGTTCCTGGACTTCCTCCGGCCTGGTCCCCGGGCCCTTCTGGGTTCCCGGGTTCCGGGTTCGCAGGAATCCCAGCCCCCGTGTCTTAGGTCCCCTAAACCCTAGCTTCCTGGTCTTGTGTCTGTCCCAGTCTCCGTGCTTTTCCCTGTCACTGTATCTGTACCTGTCCCTGTCTCTGTGCCTGTTTGTGTACCTGTCCCTGTGCTTGTCCCTGTGTCTTCGTCTGTCCCAGTACTCGTCTCAGTCGCCGTGTCTGTCCTTGTCCCGGTGTTTGTCCCTGTCCCTGTCACCGTCTCTGTCCCTATCACCGTTCCTGTCCCTGTCTTCCTCCCTGTCTCTGCGTCCGCCCCATCCCAATTTATCACCAAGCCCAACCCGTGTGTTTTCGCATCCCCGTCCGTCCTGCCTCAGTCTGTTCCCTTTATGTCCCCACCTGTCCGTTCTGTCCTCAGTCTGTCCCGGCCGAGCCGGCCTGGTCCCTCCGCAGGGTTCCTAGTGTGCCCCCGTGGGCTTCCCGTGTGCCCGGGGCTTCTCGTGCTTTCCATGCGCCCCCGTGGGCTTCTCGTGCCCTCGTGTGCCCCCGTGGGCCTCCTCCCACTCCTAGGGTGCTCCGCCGCAGGCTTTTCCGAGCGCCTCCGTGGGCTTTCCTGTGCCCCTTCGCGGGCTTTCTCATACGCCCACTAGTAGGCCCCCTGTGCGCCCCGTCCGGTCCTCTTGCGCCTCCTAAGTTCCTTCCTGCTTCCTTCCTCTCTCCTTCTTGTGTTGTTCTTGTGTATGTCTCTTAGCCCCTTCCTCTCTTTCTTTCTGTGTCCTTGTCTTGTCCCCCCTCTCTGTCTGTCCTGCTCCCTGTGTCCCTTTTCTGCCTCTGTGTCTTGTTTTGTCTCTTAGTCTTGTTTCTGTCCTTCTCCCCGTATCTCTCGCTGTCCGCCTTGCTCCCGGTGTCTCTCTTCTGTCCCTATTTTGTCTCTCTGCCCCACTTGTCCAGTCTCTCTGCGTGTCCCTATCACTCCCTTCTTATCTCGTTAAGGATTTCCCTATTTGCCCCTGTCTGCCTGAGATTTCCTCTCTCCATATGTCTGTCTGCCCGACTCTCCGTCCTACCGTCCGCTTTCTGCACCGCTGTTCCTGCCCCTGGTCGCTTCTCTGCTCCCTTTTTCTGTCCCTCTCCTCCGGTTCCTCACTTGTCCCCGTCTTCGCTTCGTCCCTTTCCTAGTCTCCGTCGCTCTGTCTTTGTTCCCTGTGTCTGCCTGTCTGTCTTGTCCTTTGTCTTTTTCTCTTTCTGCTGTCATTCCCTCTATTCCTCCTATTTGTGCGTATATCTCCCTCTTTCTATGTGGGTCCTTGTGTCCCTTGCGCTCTGTTTCCTTTTCTCCGCCACCTGTCTTGCTCTTTGGGCCTTTTCTCTCTCTGCGTCCCTCTCTTTCTGTGCCCCTGATCCCTCCTTCGCTTCTCTTCCTTGGGTCCCTCTTCGGTCTCTCCCTCTCCGTCTGCCTGGCTTCCTGTCCATCTTTCCTTGTCCTGGTATCTGAGTCGCTTTACCTCCCTTCCTGTCTGCTCTGCTCTCTGTGTCCCGTGGCCTTTCTGTCCTTGGCTCTGTCGGTCCGCTCTTTGTGTCTCCTTTGCTTTGTCTCTTTGTCTTGTCCCCTTCCACAGTTCTTCCATCTCCTCCTCCTAGATCCTTCCTTTCCTCTTGCTTCCTGTCACCTTGTCTCTTCGCTCGCCTCTCGGCCTCTGTCTGTCGGCCTCACTCTCAGTGTCCCTCCGTCTCTTTCTCCTCGTTTGTGTGTTTTCTTCTGTCTCTGTTTGTGTGTCTTGGTGTCTGTCTGCCTCTCTCTCTCTCTCTTGTGTGCGTCTCTGTATCCCTCACGCTCTGCCTCTCTTTTCCCGGTCTGTCTCACTCTCTGTGTCTGTCTTTTCCTCTCTTTCTGTCTGTTTGGATCTATGTCTCCCTTTTTCATCTCGTCTTGCACCTTCTTTTGCCCTGTCTTTTCTTGTCTTCTTGTTTCCTTGTCGTCTCGCCTAT
Source organism: Percina caprodes (assembly GCA_013375575.1). NCBI lineage: Eukaryota > Metazoa > Chordata > Actinopteri > Perciformes > Percidae > Percina > Percina caprodes. Next base: position 25,713 of record JABXJD010003040.1, read on the forward strand.
TTGGCATATCTCCCTCTTGTCCGTTTCGTCTCATAGCCTCTCTCCGTCTCCGAGCCTTTTCGTCTCCTTGCCTTCCTTTCGCCCCTTTTCTTCTTTTGTCTCGCCTTGTCTCCTAGCCTATTTCGTCTTGCCCGCTCCTTCCTTCTCAGTCCCTCTCTCGCTCCTTCCTTCTCAGTCCCTCTCTCGCTCCTTCCTTCTCAGTCCTCTCTCGCTCCTTCCTTCCCAGTCCCTCTCTTGCTCCTCCCTTCTCAGTCCCTCTCTGGCTCCTCCCTCTCAGTCCCTCTCCCGCTCCTTCCTTCTCAGTCCCTCTCTAGCTCCCTCCTTCCTGGTCCCTCTCTCGGTTCCTCCCTTGTTCCCTTATGAGTTCCTCTGTTCCTCGTGCCCTTTCCCTGCTCCTCTGTGCCCCTTGTTCCCTGGTTCCTGGCTTCTCTGGGTCCCGGTCCCCGGCCCCCTCCCTCTGTGCTTTTCGCCCTCCTGGGTCGTCTTTGGTTTTTGGGGTTTCTTTTTTGACATCTGGGATCTGTCTTTGGGGGGGGGGTTCTGTTATGGTTTGGGGTTTTGTTGGGTTTATTTTCTCTCTCCCCTTTTCCTCCTTCTGTTTTGTCTTGGTTTTTCCCTGGTCTTGAGATTCTGGTCCCGTCTTATGTTTCCCTGTCTGCTTATGCTACTTCCTGTTTTATTTTGGTAGTCTTGTTTCCTGTCTTGTATTGTCTTGTCTAGCTTCACTTCGTTTGTCTGATTGTCCAGCCCCGCCCTAATGTGATCCACCTGATGTGCCACCTGTTTCCAATTCCCCACCACCTCGTTACCTTGTGTATTTAACCTCTATGTTCCCTTTGTCTAGTGCTCGATCATTTTGTCCCGTTGCTGTCTGTCGTCGTGCTCTTCCGTCATGTGAGTTTCCCCAGTCGTTGTTTTTGCCCGTGTGCCTGCCTTCGTGTGAGTCATTCCTGTTTTCCCCTGTGTAGTTTTTCCCCGTTTTACTATCGCTTCCCTTGTGCCTGTTTTTTGGATTGTGGACGTTCTGGAGTTTTTGCCTTTTGTTTTTGGTGTTCAATAAACCCTTCTTTAAGCTTCCTCCTGCCTGCTGCCTTTCTGCATTTGGGTCCTCGCCTCACCTCCCATAACACACAGTGTCCTTTGAGCTTTGAACAGTATATTTACTACCGTTCAAAGCTCACATTTTCTACATAACCTACACATATTTTACTATATTTTACATCAATTCAATTTTATTTATATCCAATCATGCAATCATAACAATAGTTATCTCATGACAATTAAGAGATTAGGTCTACACCATACTCTGTAATTTACAAAGACACAACAATTCCAATAATTCCCCAAAGAGCACTGGAGAGGAACATTTCCCAGCCTGACCCTCTGCAAACTTGCTAATATGCTTCAAAGGCCAAACCCCAGTTTTAAGGAGACTGCAACCATTGCAAATGTGACTATGTGACCTCCACAAAAAAGTTGTTTTTTCTCACCAACTCGGATCCCATGGAAAATGTCCAGCAAAAGAACTAACCTTTGTTTCTGGTGAGGTGGACCTTGTGACGGCTATGATGGCGGTTCCTCCTGGAAGCTGACAGGGTGCTGAGCCCTGGAGGCTGCCTGGCTCTCCTGACCTACACCATGGAGTTGGAGTATGGGGGCGTCTCCAGCATAGCACTAAATGGCATCTGTGAAAAGCTTTTTTCAAAATCTAAAAATTCTAAGAGATATTTTGCTGACACAGCTCTGTGTCATGGCAGTGTGGGAAATGTGTTTAGATGAACTGTGTATGGCTTTCCCCTCTGTGGTGCCAGTGCACGGAGCTCCCAGTAGAGTAGAGCAGCAAAGGGCTGCCAAGATCCGTCGGATGACGCAAATTGGTCATGGAGGTCAGACCTCATCTATGCCAGAAAGAGAAGCCGTTCCATCCAAACACACTGCCCACCAAAGATGACATAAGGCTGGTTTAAAATGAGCAAATGGCAAATTGGCAAAGTAGCTTGGTTTAATTATTGGAATTATTTATTTAGAATATCTAGAATATAGTTGTCAACTTGTTTTTAGGGGACCACAAAATGCCTATGAGAAATATGTGACTATATAAAAAATGTCCATATGTACTAATTTGGGGCAGAAAAAAAACAGTTCCAGACAAATGGGACATAGTGTATGCCAATATATGTATTGGAAGTCATTTAATACGACTAAGAAGAAATTCTGAGATAAACCATTACACCTGTTATTCAGATGCCTTACAGTGTGAATTATTAATATGTCAAATACCATTTGATGCATTAAGTCATGTGTATGCGGTAATTAAAGGCCTTACTCTGGCAGTAGGCATTGTCATGTTTTTTATAAAACATTTGATATTACATGTGCTATTTATAAAAAAGTTATTTGGTAATGAAAGTGTGTTTATTTATTCTTTAAAAAAGTAAATAGGTTAACGCTGCTCTGAGTACCTCCCCCCATATAGGAACGAACTCTATGAAGATCTACTCAGACTTGTTTGACTCCTGCTAATCCTCCGACAAAGAGTGGTGAGACTTCACTAACGTACAGTTCTAAATGTAGTCATTATAAAACTAGGAGCATAAATGTAATGAATTCCTTCATATTTAAAGCTATGGCATATTGAAAAAAAGTGAAACATTTTTCTTGTAGGGAGGACAAAGAGCCATTTGAGGTTTTACTTTACACTGTATTTTAGTTCCGGCTTGTTGTAGCCAGTGATCCATCCAATAATTCCTTTTACCTCCTATGAAACCACTCTGTCTGTTCTTGCCTTTAATCACATGTTGATGTCTGCCATGAAGGTCTCTTCTCCTGATACAGAAGTTACGGTGGTTGTGAAGGTCGCTCTGACTGGCTGACTCCTCCAGATCCCGACCCCCCGGTTTAGAAACCACAGCTGTTGGGTCCATCAGTGACCCAAACCTGGTGTGCCAAGTATTTGTGCTACTCCTCTTATGTTGATCACTTGAAATACCAAGTTGGAGCTCTGTCTTTTTGTTTCTCTATAAAGATATCAGACTTATGAACATTGACATCTGTAAATCTAGAGCCTCCCAGAGTGAACACTTGATGGAGCCCTGTCATATAGTAATGGATGATGGTGTCCACTTTGAGCCTTGTGTACAGTCTTAAAATGGTTCTTTTCTGAAAGAAACTTACTATTTCATGACCAGGGTTATTTTTTTTCAGAATATCCATATCATGAAGTAAGGGAAAAAATGCCATTAGTTTCTCTCATTAACATATTTTGTTGTCTTTTAATCAATCAGGGTATTTTGTGTATTTAAACATAAATTGAATTGCTTATTCATCGCTATACAACTTCCAGTGCCACAATAGCCCTCCACAAGAAGATGGGAAACAGATATTGGAGGAAAAAAACATTTAAAAATGCTAACAATGAATGATTGCACTGTAGATGCTTTAAATATGAACAAATAATCACTATGATGATAAATCAGACCCAATCTGAACGCTTTTGGTCCGAAACATCGTGTTTCTTTCCCTTCCTCAGTCAAATTTTCTCCATTTTGTACTCTCCTTTTCTCGCTTTTGTCACCTCTTTTCAAAACTCTTCCAAATCCATTGGTGTCTCTTCTCTACAATAGTTCATGAGTTCACAGATTGTTTAAGGCTACTATGAGAACATGCATGGCCTTCTTTACCTATATTACCCCCCCCTGCCAAACTTATCCACGGATCAATTTCAATCACATTTATAGCAAATACAGTTTGTATTACAAATGCTATTGTATTAAAGACTGCTGCGGTTTTTCATGAGACATTCAATTTTCTATACACAACATTCAAAATAATATGGGAATAATTAATAATTGGGAATAATTGAAAGACAAGAATTAGAAGTGCATCAACTTAATATTTTATAAAATAACCTAACAATCTTTTTTCCATGCTCTGTCATTGGAAATTGGGAGTCCATTTGTATTTACAAGCCTTGAGCCCCAATCCAGAAGCCAGTCCTTATAAAACCCCCTCTGTGCGTTTACTTCTCCACACCACAAGGGCAGTCATGAGCAGGGTGACCAGCACTGGCACTGCGATAAATGGGGCGAGGATGCTGGCCGGCGGGTCGTGGATGAGCCGGCCGGTCAGAGCGCAGTCGTGGAAGTAGATCCGGTGAATCTGCATGAAGAAGCGGTCAACTATCTGATTTGGCCAGAAGCAGTCCACCCTCAAGGCCACCTGGAAGGTGCAGTTTGTTAGCCCCTCGTAGATGCTGCAGAGGGCGACAACACACAGTCAAATCTACCTAAATGATTCAAGGAAAAAACATGATCCAACTTTCAAATGCCATCAACAAACATCTAGCATCGTGAAGATCAGAAACCATGTTTTCCATGATGAACTTCCCCTAATTCCCATTCCCAGTTAAAGAAATACATTCTTTAGGTCAAAATAGTCTCTTGTTGTGTCTTTGAAAAGACCTTTCAGAGTGGAACCAGAGTAGGGACTCCTGTTGGTAGGAAAAAAAAAGCCAAAAGCCAAAGGAGTGTCTAGAATTACCACTGGGCTTAACAAAGCTAAATATAACTGCTAGGTGGTATAGTGGGCCGGGGAAATAGAGATGCATACCAACACTGTGGCACCCTCAGTGCAACATTGCACCATACCGGGAAAGATTCTGTTCCAGATGGCCACTGTGTTAGAATGCATAGCTGGAGGCCAAGCAGATGCAACTTATATAGGTCATCATAGGTTGGCTTTTTCTGATAGGTGCAATTTATTGTTTAGTGTTTCATTTAGTAATGATCTTAATGTAGCCTCATGAAGCGTTGAAGCTTTCCAGCAAATTGGTTCGCAAAAGGGTTCATTTCTCAAGGTTGCATACTGTCAGAATACCACCTGCTGGAGAGAGTGTAAAACCAGCACATATAGGCTATTATCAGGGCTCTGATGTGATCTATGATGCACTGTATTTTTCCCCAGTAAAGGCTTAGAAACAAATCCATTTCCACATAAACCATTTATATTAAAATAGTGTGCATTTTCTGGTGGTATATATTGATTGTATAACACAACTATATAAGTCAAATGTATGTAAATAATCCTTTGGTTATAATATAAGAATGGCAGAGGGGCAATTTTAGAATTCTAAGACTGGAAAGGGACAGTGGTTTACCCAGGCAGAGGGCAGTGAATTTGCATGTGTAGATCACGGCTGTATAATAAAACTGGTGTAGATTCGAACCACTTCCTAAACCAGTCCCGTGGCGATGTGGACAGGCAGCGTCAGGGATTTCTTGACACACGCTCCAAAGCCTCGGCACAGAACATGTATCATCACTAGTGTCATTTCCCTTTATTGATGTTCTCAAACAACTTCACTACCACCACCCCTCAATGACGGTTGAGAATGCAGTGGTCCAACATATGATGTGTTTCATTTTCTGTAAGGGACAAAAACCTTTTTTACAGGCCCCCTATTTATTTATTTTATATTATTTTGATTATTAAAGATCTTAATTCTAGATTTTGACACAAATAACAGCTGCAAGAGTCACTTTGATTTTCGTTTACCTGAACCAGTTTTGCAATTTAGACAACCTGGGGGACTTTGGGGCCCAAGGGGCTTGTGGGACTCAGATTCCTGTTTTATTTTGAAGGTTGACTCCTCATGTGTCATGTCTTGTTCGATGTCTGCCTTTCTGCCTTGTGGTTTTCCCGTCTTGGGGATTGTCTGCCCCGCCCTCCAGTGTTTCACCTGTTCATTAGTCCTCATGACGCCTGTGTCTCGTAAAACAACCCTTGTTGCCTTGTGTGTTTAGTCTGTTCCCTCCTCTTGTCTGGTGTCAATATGTTGTACCTTGTAGTGTTTTTCCCTTTACAACACATTGGATTTCCCACCCGCTTAACTTGGACAGTAAGTTTATTTTCCTAATTTAACCATTTAAAGTGTGTTTGGGTCCAAATTTGTTGAACTGTGACAAGACTATCTTACTGTAGCTCAATGAGTATATTTGTTTCTCATGGGCCCACAAACTTTAGTGAACTTTTTTGAAAGTGTTGCTAGTACAAGTACTGTACCACTAATCAAAATATTATACTCTAGGCTATATGACTGACTCAGTTTGTGTTAAGGATTCCCACAAGCATATTAATACAAACATGTGTTGAGCTACCACTCAGCAAACATGTTTGGCCTAAAAATAAGACACAAGTCAAGAGGGACTGGAGTTATTTTTTATCGCTCTGGGCAATAGACTACAGTGTGTGAATGAAGCCATCTTGTTCAAGTTAAAACAGGCAAGTAAGAAAAATCAGAAGCCGAAGCCACAAACACATCCACACACTGATATGTAATGCGTCCACAAATATTCCCAAATATAACATCTCTCCATTTAGTGCATGTATAGGTACTGAGTATGTGTGTGTAATTCAAGCCTGTGTGTAATGTAACAACAGAGTGAAGACATTGTAATTTCCCCCTGCAAGATTAATAAAGTATACATTATACATTATTAGAATTAACAGTTTTTTTTTAATAATAAATTCTCTGATACAAGATTTTATTAATCTGATTGCAAAAATCTATTTTTGGAGAAAACAATCTAAAGTGTATTAGAAAACATGGACAGTTTCCCCACAGTAGAATGATAACATTCAATCACATTGAGACTGAATATAAGTTTTTGGGATTTGTAGCAGACAACATTGGCAGGTTAAGAAATGGCATTCAAGACCTAATAACAAAGCATAATCCTGATCATCATAGATGACTTTTACATAGCTTTCACAGAGGCGATGGCACAAAAGCCACCATAAGCTAACTGGTCACAACAGACCAAGTAAGGCTATATGAGCCTGAGACTATTGAATTGACAATTATTATGGCTTGTGAATTCAGCTTTTCATGTGTAGGAGGAAGACATTTATTTTTGGTGCCTCTTAATTGGTCTGCACCCACGCACAAGCCTTTTGTATATTTCTAATTTTCTTTTCTGTATGGCTTATTTATCTGTTGCACAGCTAGCTTTCCAAAGGACCTTGACGACGGCGTCAAACATTGTTGCTAGGAGTTTTGTGACTGCAAACAAACCCTCTATGTGCCTGCAGAGTTCTTTTTGAGTTACAACTGCACACTCGGACACACGCACACAACCACACACAAATAGCAACACCACTAATTATGTGCTGGACCAAGAGAGGACAGTGAGCCAGGAGGGAAATCATAGTTTTGACAGTAGCTTCTTCTGTGGGCCTTTCAGCTTCTTTCCCCTGTTCTGAGTCATCCTCAGACTGTCAGTGTTTGGAAAATAACTGCTCAGGGATACACACATAATACAGTGTGTGAAAGATACTATACATTCAGACTATAAAAAGTGGATGTAGCTTGGGGTCTGAAAAGCAAAGCCAATTTGTGCCTTAAACTTGCATTCTTTCTTTTTTAAAAGATTATTATTTTTGGGCTTTTCTGCCTTTATTTAATAGGACAGATGGTGAGAAAGGGAAGGAGAAGACATGCAGGAATTTGTCACAGGGTGGATTCGAATCCTGGACCTCTGAGTCCAGGGATAAACCTCTCAGTATATGTGCGCTTGCGCTACCACTGATCTAACCTGGCCACACTTACATTCATTTTAATGGCTAGCAGGGTGTAGGAGCCACATTATGTTGTTTATGGTCTCATTTATTGATTATTGTGTTATGCGCTGATATTGTAGGTGGTGGATGTTTTCATGATGGTTTGAGCGGAAGTAATATATAGTATTTGTTTTCTTCACCTGTGCACCTGGGGTTCTTTTGGTCTTTGACGGAGAGGGAGTGAAGATGGGAGCGAACACTTTTGTTGACCGTGGCACGCAGTATTACGCAATTATTTCTACTCACCAGGTAACAATTACATTTGGTAACTGCAGTGCAAGTGTTTTGTACACATGGAAGAAGAAGAAAAATAAAATAATTGCAATACGAGCACGTCACATGTGTGCATCTCTCAGTGTTTAGTCCCTCGCTGCAGCACTTTTTTGGACTACTTACAGCCGCAATACAGGGGACAACTCCACTGGTTGCAAAAAGAAGTGTGTTAGTAGAAGTCTTTAAGAAAATGACCCTAGTTTTGATTTCTTACCTCAGTAAACATGCTGCGGTCTCAATCACTACTTTTCTTTAAATACAGCATAATTTTCATTTAGTAAATGATGGTCCCATTAAGAGTGAAATAGACTATTAAGCAGGGAAAGCTTTAGAGCGTGGCTACCTTGTGGTTGACTAGTTACTACCACAGCAACCTGTCAGTCAGGATAGAGGCCTAGGCCAGGCGTTTACCATCAGGCCCTGTCTTACAGTCGGTAGAAAGCAACTATGCTGCCTGTGTCTCAAAACTGTGGCCGCCTTGATCTCTTGAGGTTATCGTTTCTGTGCAGGCCTGGCTCATCTCGAACAAGCCTCATGGCACTGCGTACATTTTAATAGTTTTGAACTTGTTTTTGGGATTGTTAACAGTGTGTTTTTATTTCATAAAGGATAATTGTAAGATTTTGGATCAGACTACGAGGCAGTTGACAGAGGAGTGATGGTTAAAGTCTAAGATTACTGAAACATGGATGTAGTATGCAGCGTCCTGATTGGAGGAAAATGCTTGCAGAAAGAAATGGCTGTTGTCAGGTAAAAATACCACTGTCAAAAAGGCTGAAGTGAAAAGTTGACTTAGAAAAGCCCAGCTTTAATGATGAATGAACTGATGAGCAGGCCATGCATTCGTCCTGTATGCTTCATTTGCAATGAAACCATGCTGTTGCAAAAGAATACAACCAGCATCATCATCAAGAATGAACAAGGCAAACATAATATCGCGTCATTCACGCGCATATTAAGTGGCCACATGCGTCTGTTTTGGTCTTATAAAACATCCAAGAATTTGTCCAAATTTCAAGATTCCCGGCAAAGTAAGATAACAAAAGCTGTCAGTTTGTAAAAATTGGCTATTTGCAGAGTAGAGCTGTGTTTGAGTAAAATAGCGCGGTGGATGAGAATGGACTGAACAGACAGAGCAGATTGAAACATCGCTTTCTACATGTTTATGCCTGTCTATACAGGTGAGTGCATTGATAAGGATTGCCTTTTTACTCACAAAGGTTTTATTGTAGCCTACTTACAGAAACGAGACTAGTCTGAATTCATCTGCCCCAGCGGCCATTAGTAATCCTCTTTGTATCGTTACCAGTCTGGTAGGCTACTAGCAGTGTAATGTTACCTGCTGTAAATGCTTGAAATGCTAAATACCAGAATGTATTTGATGATGGCTGCAGTACTGGTTCCGAGCGTGATTTTTTTTTTTTTCTTCCTTTCAGTTTTAGTTAGTCAAAGTTTTTTTTTTTTCTTAGTAACAGATGGGATTTGTAATGTAGCGAAATACAATACTCAAAAAGTAATCAAGTACATTTTAAAATACAGATTTTAAAAACTACAAAAATACAAAATACACAACAAAACTACTTAATACAGTAACGTGAGTAAATGTATTTTGTTACTTTCCACCTCTGGTGAACTAATATGTTGATTTGCACTGGATTAAAATCACAGACAACTCTGCAATTATTACAAATGACTAGAGGTCACCAGGTAATACTAATCTCGTGCAAATAGGGTTTTTGGGCCAATTGCAGATCATTTCAGAGGGAGAGAGAGCGTTTCTATTGGCTGATCTGCGCATACATATGCCTGAGAGAGGGAAAGCTGCAGGAAGAGGTCTCACTCTCCTCCAAATCCTGGCATTTTTTGACTTTCTACCAACTGCAGCTTTAATGATATAATGCAGCACAGAGCATCACATAGAATGTAAGCTTTTTTTCACGTTATCCTTAAAGGACTAATGGTGCTAAAACTGTATTAGTGCTGACATTCACATTCATTTAACTCATGATTGACATCAGCTGCTACATTCATACATCACTGGCTCATTTATCAGCCACAGCTGACTATAACATCCAATCATAATCATTCAGGTGTTCAGCCCAGTTATTATAACCTGATCATTTGCATCCCCAACCATCTCCTTATGTATAATTTTTGTATTTATTTTTCATGTGGTTAATAAAAGATTAGCTTTTCCTACAAAATCCTTATTCTTTGAGAGCTTCATCAAAGAGGGTAGATGCTTAATCGGAACTGGACGTGTCGACGTCAATGGCCGTGCCTCTTGGTCCGCCTTATTCTGCCTTATTCTGCCTCTGATTGGCTTACCCTGGTATTCTTACCCTAGCCTGGTATTCTTACACTAGCCCTAACCACTCCTCATGCTTTAACTTATCTACGTCGATCATTCTAGCAAATCCAATTTAGGATCTATCCTCAAAGTGTAGAGCCTTTTACACCAGATCTAATGCTAACCTTTTTCCATAAATCAAGTCCTAGAAGGAAGTATTGCTGACTAAAGTGTACAACATGAGGGGCAAGTGATTTGTCTTTTCTTTGCAAACTCTTTTTTTCACGACCCAGTAGGTGAACTCACTCCATGGTGTCCGGCCAGCTGCACCATAAGCCCTGGTCCAGCGCCCCCATGTCGAATTTGAACTTAGCTAAGCAGAGATCATTGATCATCCTCTCGTAGAAACTCCTGTTGCAGCTGGACACTGATGGAAGGACTTGAGCTGAAGACAGAAGAGGAAAAGAGACAAAAAACATCAAACAAAATGTAGCCCTATTAATCTGAGATATAAATAAGACAAGGAATTTGGGTGATATACAGTAAGGTGACTGCTTTATTTCAGTGAGTGAAGAGAAAAACTTTGCATCATTGTAAGGATACAAAAGATTTTACAAAGCATGACAGAGGTTCTTCTGTGTTCAGGGCTTAATAATTAGGAATATGTTTGTGCAACAAACAAGGTCAAGGCTTGGCAAGTGGTTATTCCTATTGGGCCATTTCTCCCCTATGAGGCTGTTATTTTCACTAAGAAAAGATTTTAATTTGCAGTCAGTCTAAAATCCATTTGTTTACTTCAGAGATGTGTGTTAACAGGCTCTTAATGTGGAGGCAGACTGCTGCCGCCCCGCAGGACTCTGGGCTGAATGTACAGTAGGCGAGGGAACTTAAGCTGGCGGAAAAAACCCCGTGTGGAGTGAACAGGTTGTTATTATGATCGAGAAACATGGTGGATCTCGGTCTGCGCCCGCCTGATAAGGACCAACTGTGTGCCTATTATGTTTGCTCTGTCTCAGCTGGCTCTCAAGGCTCTGAAACACTCAAAGGAAGACTGAATGTGTTGACACAGGGATTTTGAAAGAGATGCTACTGAAAGAAAATGTGAAAAATGGTTGTGACACCCCTCAATAACGAAAAACTATCAAAACGTGCAAAAACTGAAGATAAACTCAGCAAAAAGAAATGCCCCCTTTCAGAACACTATTTTAAAATCAGAATAACTTTATAGATCTTCATTGTAAAGGGTTTAAATGTTTTCCATGCTTGTTCAATGAACCATAAACAAGACAAAATCAGCTCGCAGGCAGTAGGCAATTAAGGTCACAGTTAGAAGAAAATTAGGAAAGTAAAGAGACCTTTCTACAGACTTGGAAATACACCAAAAGAAAGACGCCCAGGGTCCCTGCTAATCTGCCTGAACGTGCCTTAGGTAAGGGTACGAGGAGGCATGAGGACAGCAGATGTGGCCAGGGCAATACATTGCAATGT
>JABXJD010000805.1:0-27500 GCA_013375575.1 Percina caprodes
GCCTCTTCTGGCCTGGCCTGGCCCTGGCCTCTTCTTCTGGCCTGGCCTGGCCTGGCCTGGCCTGGCCTGGCCTGGCCTGGCCTGGCCTGGCCCTGGCCTGGCCTGGCCTGGCCTGGCCTGGCCTGGCCTGGCCTGGCCTGGCCTGGCCTGGCTGGCCTGGCCTGGCCTGGCCTGGCCTGGCCTGGCCTGGCCTGGCCTGGCCTGGCCTGGCCCTGGCCTGGCCTGGCCTGGCCTGGCCTGGCCTGGCCCTGGCCTGGCCTGGCCTGGCCTGGCCTGGCCTGGCCTGGCCTGGCCTGGCCTGGCCTGGCCTGGCCTGGCCTGGCCTGGCCTGGCCCCTGGCCTGGCCTGGCCTGGCCTGGCCTGGCCTGGCCTGGCCTGGCCTGGCCTGGCCTGGCCTGGCCTGGCCTGGCCTGGCCTGGCCTGGCCTGGCCTGGCCTGGCCTGGCCTGGCCTGGCCTGGCCTGGCCTGGCCTGGCCTGGCCTGGCCTGGCCTGGCCTGGCCTGGCCTGGCCTGGCCTGGCCTGGCCTGGCCTGGCCTGGCCTGGCCTGGCCTGGCCTGGCCCTGGCCTGGCCTGGCCTGGCCTGGCCTGGCCCTGGCCTGGCCTGGCCTGGCCTGGCCTGGCCTGGCCTGGCCTGGCCTGGCCTGGCCTGGCCTGGCCTGGCCTGGCCTGGCCTGGCCTGGCCTGGCCTGGCCTGGCCTGGCCTGGCCTGGCCTGGCCTGGCCTGGCCTGGCCTGGCCTGGCCTGGCCTGGCCTGGCCTGGCCTGGCCTGGCCTGGCCTGGCCTGGCCTGGCCTGGCCTGGCCTGGCCTGGCCTGGCCTGGCCTGGCCTGGCCTGGCCTGGCCTGGCCTGGCCTGGCCTGGCCTGGCCTGGCCTGGCCTGGCCTGGCCTGGCCTGGCCTGGCCTGGCCTGGCCTGGCCTGGCCTGGCCTGGCCTGGCCTGGCCTGGCCTGGCCTGGCCTGGCCTGGCCTGGCCTGGCCTGGCCTGGCCTGGCCTGGCCTGGCCTGGCCTGGCCTGGCCTGGCCTGGCCTGGCCTGGCCTGGCCTGGCCTGGCCTGGCCTGGCCTGGCCTGGCCTGGCCTGGCCTGGCCTGGCCTGGCCTGGCCTGGCCTGGCCTGGCCTGGCCTGGCCTGGCCTGGCCTGGCCTGGCCTGGCCTGGCCTGGCCTGGCCTGGCCTGGCCTGGCCTGGCCTGGCCTGGCCTGGCCTGGCCTGGCCTGGCCTGGCCTGGCCTGGCCTGGCCTGGCCCTGGCCTGGCCTGGCCCCTGGCCTGGCCTGGCCTGGCCTGGCCTGGCCTGGCCTGGCCTGGCCTGGCCTGGCCTGGCCTGGCCTGGCCTGGCCTGGCCTGGCCTGGCCTGGCCTGGCCTGGCCTGGCCTGGCCTGGCCTGGCCTGGCCTGGCCTGGCCTGGCCTGGCCTGGCCTGGCCTGGCCTGGCCTGGCCTGGCCTGGCCTGGCCTGGCCTGGCCTGGCCTGGCCTGGCCTGGCCTGGCCTGGCCTGGCCTGGCCTGGCCTGGCCTGGCCTGGCCTGGCCTGGCCTGGCCTGGCCTGGCCTGGCCTGGCCTGGCCTGGCCTGGCCTGGCCTGGCCTGGCCTGGCCTGGCCTGGCCTGGCCTGGCCTGGCCTGGCCTGGCCTGGCCTGGCCTGGCCTGGCCTGGCCTGGCCTGGCCTGGCCTGGCCTGGCCTGGCCTGGCCTGGCCTGGCCTGGCCTGGCCTGGCCTGGCCTGGCCTGGCCTGGCCTGGCCTGGCCTGGCCTGGCCTGGCCTGGCCTGGCCTGGCCTGGCCTGGCCTGGCCTGGCCTGGCCTGGCCTGGCCTGGCCTGGCCTGGCCTGGCCTGGCCTGGCCTGGCCTGGCCTGGCCTGGCCTGGCCTGGCCTGGCCTGGCCTGGCCTGGCCTGGCCTGGCCTGGCCTGGCCTGGCCTGGCCTGGCCTGGCCCTGGCCTGGCCTGGCCTGGCCTGGCCTGGCCTGGCCTGGCCTGGCCTGGCCTGGCCTGGCCTGGCCTGGCCTGGCCTGGCCTGGCCTGGCCTGGCCTGGCCTGGCCTGGCCTGGCCTGGCCTGGCCTGGCCTGGCCTGGCCTGGCCTGGCCTGGCCTGGCCTGGCCTGGCCTGGCCTGGCCTGGCCTGGCCTGGCCTGGCCTGGCCTGGCCTGGCCTGGCCTGGCCTGGCCTGGCCTGGCCTGGCCTGGCCTGGCCTGGCCTGGCCTGGCCTGGCCTGGCCTGGCCTGGCCTGGCCTGGCCTGGCCTGGCCTGGCCTGGCCTGGCCTGGCCTGGCCTGGCCTGGCCTGGCCTGGCCTGGCCTGGCCTGGCCTGGCCTGGCCTGGCCTGGCCTGGCCTGGCCTGGCCTGGCCTGGCCTGGCCTGGCCTGGCCTGGCCTGGCCTGGCCTGGCCTGGCCTGGCCTGGCCTGGCCTGGCCTGGCCTGGCCTGGCCTGGCCTGGCCTGGCCTGGCCTGGCCTGGCCTGGCCTGGCCTGGCCTGGCCTGGCCTGGCCTGGCCTGGCCTGGCCTGGCCTGGCCTGGCCTGGCCTGGCCTGGCCTGGCCTGGCCTGGCCTGGCCTGGCCTGGCCTGGCCTGGCCTGGCCTGGCCTGGCCTGGCCTGGCCTGGCCTGGCCTGGCCTGGCCTGGCCTGGCCTGGCCTGGCCTGGCCTGGCCTGGCCTGGCCTGGCCTGGCCTGGCCTGGCCTGGCCTGGCCCTGGCCTGGCCTGGCCTGGCCTGGCCTGGCCTGGCCTGGCCTGGCCTGGCCTGGCCTGGCCTGGCCTGGCCTGGCCTGGCCTGGCCTGGCCTGGCCTGGCCTGGCCTGGCCTGGCCTGGCCTGGCCTGGCCTGGCCTGGCCTGGCCTGGCCTGGCCTGGCCTGGCCTGGCCTGGCCTGGCCTGGCCTGGCCTGGCCTGGCCTGGCCTGGCCTGGCCTGGCCTGGCCTGGCCTGGCCTGGCCTGGCCTGGCCTGGCCTGGCCTGGCCTGGCCTGGCCTGGCCTGGCCTGGCCTGGCCTGGCCTGGCCTGGCCTGGCCTGGCCTGGCCTGGCCTGGCCTGGCCTGGCCTGGCCTGGCCTGGCCTGGCCTGGCCTGGCCTGGCCTGGCCTGGCCTGGCCTGGCCTGGCCTGGCCTGGCCTGGCCTGGCCTGGCCTGGCCTGGCCTGGCCTGGCCTGGCCTGGCCTGGCCTGGCCTGGCCTGGCCTGGCCTGGCCTGGCCTGGCCTGGCCTGGCCTGGCCTGGCCTGGCCTGGCCTGGCCTGGCCTGGCCTGGCCTGGCCTGGCCTGGCCTGGCCTGGCCTGGCCTGGCCTGGCCTGGCCTGGCCTGGCCTGGCCTGGCCTGGCCTGGCCTGGCCTGGCCTGGCCTGGCCTGGCCTGGCCTGGCCTGGCCTGGCCTGGCCTGGCCTGGCCTGGCCTGGCCTGGCCTGGCCTGGCCTGGCCTGGCCTGGCCTGGCCTGGCCTGGCCTGGCCTGGCCTGGCCTGGCCTGGCCTGGCCCTGGCCTGGCCTGGCCTGGCCTGGCCTGGCCTGGCCTGGCCTGGCCTGGCCTGGCCTGGCCTGGCCTGGCCTGGCCTGGCCTGGCCTGGCCTGGCCTGGCCTGGCCTGGCCTGGCCTGGCCTGGCCTGGCCTGGCCTGGCCTGGCCTGGCCTGGCCTGGCCTGGCCTGGCCTGGCCTGGCCTGGCCTGGCCTGGCCTGGCCTGGCCTGGCCTGGCCTGGCCTGGCCTGGCCTGGCCTGGCCTGGCCTGGCCTGGCCTGGCCTGGCCTGGCCTGGCCTGGCCTGGCCTGGCCTGGCCTGGCCTGGCCTGGCCTGGCCTGGCCTGGCCTGGCCTGGCCTGGCCTGGCCTGGCCTGGCCTGGCCTGGCCTGGCCTGGCCTGGCCTGGCCTGGCCTGGCCTGGCCTGGCCTGGCCTGGCCTGGCCTGGCCTGGCCTGGCCTGGCCTGGCCTGGCCTGGCCTGGCCTGGCCTGGCCTGGCCTGGCCTGGCCTGGCCTGGCCTGGCCTGGCCTGGCCTGGCCTGGCCTGGCCTGGCCTGGCCTGGCCTGGCCTGGCCTGGCCTGGCCTGGCCTGGCCTGGCCTGGCCTGGCCTGGCCTGGCCTGGCCTGGCCTGGCCTGGCCTGGCCTGGCCTGGCCTGGCCTGGCCTGGCCTGGCCTGGCCTGGCCTGGCCTGGCCTGGCCTGGCCTGGCCTGGCCTGGCCTGGCCTGGCCTGGCCTGGCCTGGCCTGGCCTGGCCTGGCCTGGCCTGGCCTGGCCTGGCCTGGCCTGGCCTGGCCTGGCCTGGCCTGGCCTGGCCTGGCCTGGCCTGGCCTGGCCTGGCCTGGCCTGGCCTGGCCTGGCCTGGCCTGGCCTGGCCTGGCCTGGCCTGGCCTGGCCTGGCCTGGCCTGGCCTGGCCTGGCCTGGCCTGGCCTGGCCTGGCCTGGCCTGGCCTGGCCTGGCCTGGCCTGGCCTGGCCTGGCCTGGCCTGGCCTGGCCTGGCCTGGCCTGGCCTGGCCTGGCCTGGCCTGGCCTGGCCTGGCCTGGCCTGGCCTGGCCTGGCCTGGCCTGGCCTGGCCTGGCCTGGCCTGGCCTGGCCTGGCCTGGCCTGGCCTGGCCTGGCCTGGCCTGGCCTGGCCTGGCCTGGCCTGGCCTGGCCTGGCCTGGCCTGGCCTGGCCTGGCCTGGCCTGGCCTGGCCTGGCCTGGCCTGGCCTGGCCTGGCCTGGCCTGGCCTGGCCTGGCCTGGCCTGGCCTGGCCTGGCCTGGCCTGGCCCCTGGCCTGGCCTGGCCTGGCCTGGCCTGGCCTGGCCTGGCCTGGCCTGGCCTGGCCTGGCCTGGCCTGGCCTGGCCTGGCCTGGCCTGGCCTGGCCTGGCCTGGCCTGGCCTGGCCTGGCCTGGCCTGGCCTGGCCTGGCCTGGCCTGGCCTGGCCTGGCCTGGCCCTGGCCTGGCCTGGCCCCTGGCCTGGCCTGGCCTGGCCTGGCCTGGCCTGGCCTGGCCTGGCCTGGCCTGGCCTGGCCTGGCCCTGGCCTGGCCTGGCCTGGCCTGGCCTGGCCTGGCCCCTGGCCTGGCCTGGCCTGGCCTGGCCTGGCCTGGCCTGGCCTGGCCTGGCCTGGCCTGGCCCTGGCCTGGCCTGGCCTGGCCTGGCCTGGCCTGGCCTGGCCTGGCCTGGCCTGGCCTGGCCTGGCCTGGCCTGGCCCTGGCCTGGCCTGGCCTGGCCTGGCCTGGCCCCTGGCCTGGCCTGGCCTGGCCTGGCCTGGCCTGGCCTGGCCTGGCCTGGCCTGGCCTGGCCTGGCCTGGCCTGGCCTGGCCTGGCCTGGCCTGGCCTGGCCTGGCCTGGCCTGGCCTGGCCTGGCCTGGCCTGGCCTGGCCTGGCCTGGCCTGGCCTGGCCTGGCCTGGCCTGGCCTGGCCTGGCCCTGGCCTGGCCTGGCCCTGGCCCCTAACCCTGGCCCTAATCTGCCTAAACATAACCACCGGGTTATGGACATGTAAAAAAACATTTTTGGATACATTTAAAAATTAAATTTAATTACTAAAACCATTATTTGGACACTAACCTTTATTTTAAAGTTACAAGACTAAATCTAATTTAATGTTTTCCTTCTAAAAATATTTTGATATAAGTTAAGTAATATTTTTAAACACTAATTGGCCAAATTATATTTCAATAAAGCGAGTAGTATTCTCCGGCCCTAAACAGGCAGATTCCCTTTAAAAATTTGAATGGCAGACTTACACACACACACACACATACAAATTGACATTGTTTTAAGCTGTCATTGGCCCAGCGTCACATGTTGGTACCTGGAGCCGGATGTTTATTTCCGTTGGCTACTCTCTTCATTTGCCGGGCCTTTTCATTCCGCCATACTGACTGTGTGAGAGAAATAGTTGTTGTAAAAGTTTGAATTCTTGAGCTTGAAAAAGGCATTTCGTATGCGAAACAGCGTCGCTCATTGAAAATAAAAATATTCTTTTTTTCACCATCACGTCTCCACATTTTTGTGAGATAGTTTTCAGTTTAAAACATTATTTTTTTCACCTGGTTTCCTCACCGGAGAATGGCTTTCCAAGGCGGGAATGATGGATGGCAGACGGTGAGTTACAAGCGGGAAGAAAGAGAAATAAAACACAGAACCCCAGTCCACATACAACTCATCTTACCAACACCGCCAGTCCTCCTACAACCAGCCCTCTTACGCTGGCCTTGCAGGGAACCAGCGCGGCAACTCCGCTACTTCCAAAACAACACCGGAGAACAAATTACACCGGATACAGCGGTAAGAACAATACCGTATATCAGAACAATTTTAACAACACTCACCAGAACCAGGGCTGGAACAACGGCCACCAACAGAGCCGCCGTTTTCAAAAACGGATCCAGCCGCGGAGCTCCATGGCGCGGCGGGCAGCAGCAGCGGCAGCAGCAGCAGCGGCAGCAGCAGCAGCGGCAGCAGCAGCAGCGCGGACAGCAGAGCCAGCAATTCCGCAGCGGGAGACGGAAACCGGCGTGGAGGAGGTTTGTCCGCCCCATAATAATGAACAACAAAAAAACCATGATAAGGACCCAGATTTTGTTATCAGGACGAGAATAATACATAGAATTATTAAAGCTGCACACCATTTAAATAATGTGTCCTCTCCTGAAACACCACCTGCTATTGCAAGAATGACCCAATACCTCATAGACTCCATAATGCCAGCTGAACCCAACCCCACAACAAACAGCATCATTGAGGTAATGCTAAAAACTGGGAATACACAACCATGCTTACCCTGAGACAACACTACCAAGAAAACATTGACAACAACCTACAGATTTTGCAACAGCTGAGCACAGGAGATTGGAGGAAGAACTTTGGGATTGCAGCAGCCTGGTCCAGCCATTTTGGCAGGAAGCTCACACAGGAGTTGTTGGACAATGTGTGCGCTAGAATTGTTGCTATCACACAACACAACTCAGACTCACCTCAGCAGGAGGACCAACAGTCTCAGGCTACGCCAGCTGCAGGGGTAGCAGCAGCCTCCGGGACCCCTCAGGAGAGGAGGCAGACAATCCCTCCACAATCTCTCGCCCCCTCCTCCTCCTCCTCCTCCTCTTCGTCCTTCTCCTCCTCCTCCATCCACAGCTCCAGTAGCCAAACCTGCACGGAGGAGACATCTTAGTGCACCTATGATGGAGATGTTGCAGCAGAACCTCCCCAACCCTCCACCTCAGCCTCAGCCGGGAGTCCCACTGAGAGTCACCCAGTGGGAAGCGCTGAGCGGACTCTGCACAGAGGACAGCAGAGACCCAGACGACCTCCGGTGTGACAGTGCACAAGAGCCACCCCACCAGAGAGGCAACACAGGAGCAGCAGCAGCCGGAGTGGACGTGGAGCTGATCTCCTTGGCCGAAGACCCCACCACTCCGGGCCTCCACTCCCCCACCCACCCTCTCTCCCCTCCTCCCCCTCCTCCACCCCAACACCCCCTCCTTCCCCTCCTCCAGACCTTTCTCCCTCCTCCCCAATTCCCTCCTCTTTCTCCCCTACCTCTCCTCCCTCTCTCCCCACCCACCTCCAGCTCTCTCTCCGGTGATCCAGGTCCAAGACAGGACACCCCTCCAGCAGAGATCAGTACGCAGGGTACTACTCTGAGACCAACAAGCACAGAGGAGATCAACACTGCTACACTCAACTCGATGCTCAGAGCAGAACTGTCTGCCCTACCCAGAGCCCAGGTACAGAGCACACTTTCCTTTGCACCTCCCGACAACACCTGCCTCAGTGACTTCTGAGAACAGGCCCCTCAGACACGAGCAGACCAACCTAAAAAACTCTGTCTGGTCACTGGAGGCAAAGAAACAGTGGCTCATCATGGGAGACTCCAACCTTTCAAGACTGCCATCCTTTACACAGGATAATATGCAGATTGACAGTTTCCCAGGAGCCACCTTCGCCCACATGGAGCCCCTATTGGCCAAAACGCCAGTCTCCATGAAAGTGGAAAAAACAATTCTTTCCTGGGAATCAACAATAGGGCCCATAACCCACAAACTGTGATCTTCCCACAGCTGAGGAAAGCTGTGAAAATGGCTGAAATAGCCTTTCCCAGATCACAAATCCTGGTACCACTGATTAACTTTTCCAGGTCTCTCCCACCCCTGAACAGGCCAACCTGAGGCTCCTGAATGACCACATCATGGCCAATTATGACTCCATCCCCAGCTGTCTAGGAACAGCTTCACAGTGGATAAGGACCTGATCCACTGGTCAAAGCAGACCGGGGAGCACATGCTGCAACACTGGGTGCATCATTTAAACATGTGAACCCTGTGAGTACAGAAAAAGATACAGGGTTAAAAACTGTGATTAATCTCTGCCAATCTTTTAAACTTACAGCAGCACAGACCGTGCTTTTAAACAAGGGTCTAACCTTCATTCCTTCACAGCAGAGACTGAGTCATAAAGACCAGAAAAACCAGACTCAGCTTGACCTGCAGAATTACCATAGGAAAGTGAAGTTAGCGGTCTACTACGAAGGAAAACCAGAATCAGAACATTTGCCCTTTATCCCGAGGTCCACATGGCTCCTGATGCCACACAACTCCCACCAGAGGTTATTAAATTGACTCAATTAGATCTACAACATTTCCAGCAAAACCACAAAATGGGCTGGACTAAAACCAATCTGACCAAGTATGAAAGTGAGGCACTTCACCAATTGGCCAATAATAATGAAATTATAATAAAACCGGCAGATAAAGGGAGCTCAGTGGTCCTCATGGACAGGAGGGATTATTTGTGGGAGGGATACAGACAGTTAAATAATACCAATTATTATATTAAATTAGATAAACC
Source organism: Percina caprodes (assembly GCA_013375575.1). NCBI lineage: Eukaryota > Metazoa > Chordata > Actinopteri > Perciformes > Percidae > Percina > Percina caprodes. The sequence goes on from JABXJD010000805.1 coordinate 8,763, forward strand.
TATATACAAGGACACAATACCTCTTATAGAAAAGATTTTAGTATCATTATATAATAAAAAATTTATAAATTTAAAACAGAAAACTTACCTCCAGGGGATAAAGAGCCCAGACTACGCCGGTTTTACATGCTGCCAAAAATCCACAAAAGCAGAGAGTCCTGGAGCCTCCCACACCGCATCCCTCCAGGCCGCCCTATAGTCTCTGACTGTGAGAGTGAGACCTACTACACAGCAGAGTTTATAGATTTTTATTTAAAACCCCTGTCTATGCTGCACCAGAGCTACATCAAGGACACATATGATTTTGTTGAGAAGATTAAAAGTATTATTATACCGTCCTCCTCTTTCCTCTTCTCCCTTGATGTAGACAGCCTTTACACCAACATCCAGACACCTGAGGGCCTATTAGCGGTCAGACACGCCCTCCAAAAACACCCAAACAGCAAAAGACCAGACAAAGAAATTTTACAATTATTAGAAATTAATTTGACCAAAAATGATTTTGAATTTGATGGACAATATTTTTTACAGGTGAAAGGCACGGCTATGGGAAAGCGTTTTGCACCCTCATATGCTAATATTTTTATGGCGGAGTGGGAAGAAAGTGCCCTGGCATCTTGCCAGAAGAGACCGCTGCACTATTTCCGCTATTTAGATGACATTTGGGGAGTTTGGCAGCATTCAAAACAGGATTTTGAGCTTTTTATACACACCCTAAACAGCCACAGGCAGTCAATCAAGGTCAAATCCACCCTCAATCAGGATTCCATTGATTTTCTGGACACGACGACCTTCAAGGGGACAGATTTCCCTGTCACGCACAAGCTAGAGGTGAAGGTTTTCTTTAAAGAGACAGACACGCATGCACTGTTGTACAGGTCCAGTCATCACCCCAGGCATACTTTTGCAGGACTGGTAAAGTCTCAATTACTGAGATTCAAGAGAATCTGCACCAGAGCAGAAGATTTTAAAGCTGCAGTAAAGATTTTATTCTCCTCACTGCGCAACAGGGTTACACACACACCATGCTGCGTCACTCTTTGAAAACCTTCACCCTAGTGAAACCTGTCTGTTTGGACCCGATTCTCCCCATCATTACCACCTATTCATTTGGAAATGTCAAACTCATTAAACAATTAAAAACTAATTTCATTTCGGCAGGGGTAACAAAATTTTCTTAAAAGATCATAGACTAATTGCGGCCTTTAGAAAAAATAAAAACCTGGGGGACATTCTGATTAGAGCCAAATTGAGACCACTGAAAGAACCCAAAACCAGGTCCAAATCTGAGTTTTTTAGGAATTATAGAATGATACAGAATCAAACATCTAAAGAGGTATTCCTGACACAAAAGAATACCACTGTGCACACAAAAAATGTGGTTTATCTAATTAGATGTTTAAAGTGCACCAAACAGTATGTGGGCCAGACAGGCAACACAATTCTCACAAGGTTTACCCAGCACAGGTATAATATTAATAGAAAGAAGAATACGGAGATCCCCTTGGTTCAACATTTTATTGAGCATGGATGGCCCAGCCTCAGGGCCACCATCTTGAGTCTGACCCAGCCTGGACGGTGCAGCAACGCACCAGGAGAGAGAAGGTCTGGATCTCCAGGCTTGGCACTCACCTCCCCAGGGGCCTGAACGAGAGATAGAGCAGTTGGGAATTAGTCTGAAGTCCATGGTTTGTGCATTTAATTCTGCTGCCTTCGGCAGCAGAATTCAATTTTTCATTCTAACCTAACCCCTAACCCTAACCCTAACCGGTGCAGGCCGGTCAAACCCCTATCCTAACCTAACCTAACCTAACCTAACCTAACCCTAACCCTAACCCCCTGGCCTGGCCCTGGCCCTGGCCTGGCCCTGGCCTGGCCTGGCCTAACCCTGGCCCCTGGCCTGGCCCTGGCCTGGCCTGGCCTAACCCTAACCTAACCTAACCTGGCCTAACCTAACCTAACCTAACCTAACCCTAACCTAACCCTAACCCTAACCCTAACCCTCTTGTATCCCACCTAACCCTAACCCTAACCATAACCCTCTTTCTCTGTCCCACGGTCCAGCGTTGTACCCTATCCCCACTCTGACCCCTAACCCTAACCCTAACCCACATAAAAAATTATCCAATCCACCAATCACCCAAAATATCATTCCGTTTGTATCCACCTACTCTCAACGCACAACTAGGTTACACCACCACATCAAACAGAATTACAACAGCTTTAGATTACAACATAGAGCCTTTCTGAGCTATAACACCATCTCTGCTTACCGCAAAAACAAAAGCCTTCAAGGAACATTGGTTCATTCCCAATATACAGACCACAAACCTGCCACAAACACACAACACAACATCTTCTACAAGAACCGGAAATTTATCGCTAACCCACACAGTCGGACATCCCATGCCATCCTCCAATCCCACTCCCTCAATACCAGCAATGCTGTTTATATCATCACATGCACCATTTGCAATAAACATTACATAGGAGAGACTAAGCACACCATTCTCACACGCCTCAAACAGCACTTATACAATATTGGACAGGGTAGACTTACTACACCCTTAGTTACACATTTCCAGGAACACTCCACCAGTCACCTCATCATTTCAGGATTGGAATCCAACGACCGCTGGACCGTGGGACAGAGAAGAGGCGGAAAAATCTGGATCCACCTCTTCAAAACCACAATCCCGACAGGTCTAAATGACATATAGTCTCCATAACAAACTGGCACGTTAGAACCCACCCCCATAGGTCGACTCACCGCAGCTTTCTATGTCCTCTCCACCTCCCTGACTTGGAGTTGAACCCTGCTCTCCCAGAGAGACACTGGAAGTTCCTTTACCCTATCCTTTTTGCTTCCAATTTATATGTTCTTAAAGTATTTAATTCAACTGGTATATATAATCGAGCATGTTTTTATACAACTTTTATATTTTTAATTTTTATCAATTAGATGTGTTTTGCATGCCTTCCTCTTTTGTATACATAGTTTTAAGCACTTATGAGATTCATTGTTTTGCATGCCCTTTTATCAATTTGTATTTATTGTTGTCTACTATTTATTATATATTTCTTGTTTATTTATTTCAGGGCCAGCTGGAGGTGTGACATGATTTTACTGGCACCTTAACTTATTTTGCACTTATATTTATTGTACTGTTTTTAGATGTGTGCATGCTTATAATGTATTACCTCTTATTTAATTGAGCATTGGAGCACTTATTTTAACTTTCCCTCCAGACCTTTGGCTGCGGTGTTGTCTACTTTTTGTCTTATTACACGTATCTGTTTCCCCCAAAAAAACTCATTCCATTTATACAACCCAATTTTTTTTTTTTTTCTCTCAGATCAATAGGCCAGTGCCAAAAAATTAAAACCCTTAGACCCTGAAGCCTAACCCTAACCCAAACCTAACCCTAACCTAACCCCTAACCCCTAACCCTAACCCCTAACCTAACCCTAACCCAATGCCAGCTTCACAAATTGACATTGCGAGGCCGGCCCAAATGCCAGCTTCACAAAGTGACATTGCGAGGCCGCCATGATGCCAGCTTCACAAAGTGACATTGCGAGGCCGGCCGCAATGCCAGCTTCACAAAGTGACATTGCGAGGCCGGCCGCAATGCCAGCTTCACAAATTGACATTGCGAGGCCGGCTTGCAATGACAGCTTCACAAAGTGACATTGCGGCCGGCCGCAATGACAGCTTCACAAATTGACATTGCGAGGCCGGCCGCAATGACAGCTTCACAAATTGACATTGCGAGGCCGGCAGCAACAGCTTCACAAAGTGACATTGCGAGGCCGGCCGCAATGCCAGCTTCACAAAGTGACATTGCGAGGCCGGCCAATGCCAGCTTCTAAAGTGACATTGCGAGGCCGGCCGCAATGCCAGCTTCACAAATTGACATTGCGAGGCCGGCCGCAATGCCAGCTTCACAAAGTGACATTGCGAGGCCGGCCGCAATGCCAGCTTCTAAAGTGACATTGCGAGGCCGGCAATGCCAGCTTCACAAATTGACATTGCGAGGCCGGCTTCGCAATGCCAGCTTCACAAAGTGACATTGCGAGGCCGGCTTGGCAATGAAAGATGTGCTAAGAGACACTGCCAGGCATTTTCCTAAACTCAACCGTGTCGTCCCCGCGTGTCACAGGACCGTAAGCCCACCCCCGACCTTTTCCTAAACCCAACCTTCCCCTTCCCGCGTGTCACAGGACCGTAAGCCCACCCAGTCCACTTTTCCTAAACCCAACCTTCCCCTTCCCGCGTGTCACAGGACCTTAAGCCCACCCAGTCCACTTTTCCTAAACCCAACCTTCCCCTTCCCGCGTGTCACAGGACCGTAAGCCCACCCAGTCCACTTTTCCTAAACCCAACCGTCCCTTCCCGCGTGTCACAGGACCGTAAGCCCACCCACGACCTTTGCCATCACCAGAACTGCAATGTCATCACCGTTACCATACATATTTTTGCAAATAATTTTCAGCCAGAAACATTCAGAAATGTAGGTACTTGGATGACTGTAATTCATCTTGCATGTAAGATGAATTATAGTTCAGGTTCAAGACACAATTTGTGAAACCACAACGTGTTTTACAAGCACTGATGTGTCATTTAGGTTTGTTTTTCTTGTTCAATGATGTGATGGTAATGACACATTCATAGTTCACAAAATGGCAACCAGTAGTAAATTCCCTTATCAACCAAGCTCATGGTCCCGTCACTCCTGACTAAAGGACTGACACGTTGAGCTATGCCAACTGGTCAAATTTGGAGTTTTAAACGTCAAACACTGTTGCAACCCAATTTGGCCTTTCATGGGAGAAATGCCCATGTACTGTCATGTCATCTTTCAAACTCTCATGAACAATGGAGAATTCCAATAATGGTAACAAAGTGCAATGTACACGTAGCTACACTGCTGTTTTTACCTCCCTTGAGTTTCTCCTAATGTCAGCAACTCATCTTTTAATTCAGAGAGTCTAACCTGAGTGCCGGGCGTTCAGGCAGTGGAAAAGATCTTGGCTGTTGGGCGTGCACTCCCAAACTCCCCCAGCCGCTTCAGCAGAGACATCGCCAGAGAAATGCTGCTTCCGTTACCTCTGTAACAGGAGAGACACAAAATACAGGCACATGCATAACTTACTCAGCATGGGCTGCTTCTCTTTTGCTGAGTGTGGCTCTGGGTGCTGGCAAAACAACGGCACATCCAAACACTGTTCATCTGCACATATGTATACTACACACCCCACAATTCCACAACTGCTGGCTGAAAATCAACAGTTTGCCTTTCATTGTTACTTACGTGTCATTGCTCCACACTGCAAAAGCTGTATCAGAGACAATGTGCTTGTGGAGAAAAAATGAATATATTACTAATGCCATAACCTCATCCTCCCAAGCATGAACTTTAATGCAAAGATAAAATGGAATTAAGCCAGCATCTGTGTGTGTGTGTCTCTGTGTGTGTCTGTGTCTGTGTGTGTGTGTGTGTGTGTGTCTGTGTGTGTCTCTATGTCTCTGTGTGTGTATCTATGTCTCTGTGTGTGTCTGTCTCTATGTCTGTGTGTGTGTGTGTCTCTATGTCTCTGTGTGTGTGTCTCTATGTCTGTGTGTGTGTGTGTGTGTGTCTCTATGTCTCTGTGTGTGTGTGTGTCTCTAGGTCTCTGTGTTTCTGTGTGTGTGTGTCTGTAGTCAGAACATAGCCTTAGATTGATATCTTCTAACACATGCTTTGAGCTGCGCTACAACACAGCAATATAACTTACATTCATTTACTGTACTCACGTTTTAACAGGTGCTCATTGCAACCAGCCACTACCCACATGAGCTCATGTTAACACAGCTAGAGCATGCAGAGTGCAACAACAAAGTTGGTTCTGTAAATACATTTAACTCACCCCCCTCTGTGTTCTTTTATCTTTAACTGTCACTCCTTTTCAGCAACGCACTGGGCGGATATATTCCCCCATAAGCCTCAATTCCATCTGCTTTCGTTGACAGAAGCTAAACAACTGTTAAGTTTCCTTTAATAAAATGTACATATGACTTCCTTTTGGATTTCAAATTAAAAGCATCAAAACGGAAGTCACAGTCTCTTTTATTGTCTTGTAAATAGATCCACTATTTTAAATTGCCCTGTGAAATGTTGTCTTTTAAAATAGCTTGTGTGTGTGTGTCTCTCTCTCTCTCTCTCTGTGTGTGTGTGTGTGTGTGTGTGTGTGTTTGCGTGTGTGTGCGTGCGTGTGTGTGCGTGTGTGTGTGCGTGCGTGTGTGTGGGTGCGCGTGCTCAAACTGCACCCCGGTGCAGGCCGGTCAAAACCCCCTATCCTAACCCTAACCCTAACCCTAACCTAACCCTAACCCTAACCCTAACCCTAACCCTAACCCTAACCCCTAACCCCAACCCCTAACCTAACCTAACCTAACCCTAAACCTAACCTAACCTAACCCTAACCTAACCCTAACCCTAACCCTAGCCTAACCTAACCTAACCTAGCCTGCCCCTAACCTAACCTAACCTGGCCTGGCCCTGGCCTGGCCTAACCTGGCCTGGCCTGGCTGGCCTAACCTGGCCCTAACCTGCCTGGCCTAACCCTGGCCTAACCTGGCCTGGCCCTGGCCTGGCCTGGCCCTAACCTGGCCCTGGCCTGGCCCTAACCTGGCCCTGGCCTAACCTGGCCTAACCTAACCTAACCTGGCCCCTAACCTAACCTAACCTAACCTAACCTAACCTAACCTAACCCTAACCAACAGTCTCAGGCTACGCCAGCTGCAGGGGTAGCAGCAGCCTCCGGGACCCCTCAGGAGAGGAGGCAGACAATCCCTCCACAATCTCTCGCCCCCCCTCCTCCTCCTCCTCCTCCTCTTCGTCCTTCTCCTCCTCCTCCATCCACAGCTCCAGTAGCCAAACCTGCACGGAGGAGACATCTTAGTGCACCTATGATGGAGATGTTGCAGCAGAACCTCCCCAACCCTCCACCTCAGCCTCAGCCGGGAGTCCCACTGAGAGTCACCCAGTGGGAAGCGCTGAGAGCGGACTCTGCACAGAGGACAGCAGAGACCCAGACGACCTCCGGTGTGACAGTGCACAAGAGCCACCCCACCAGAGAGGCAACACAGGAGCAGCAGCAGCCGGAAGTGGACGTGGAGCTGATCTCCTTAGCCGAAGACCCCACCACTCCGGAGCCTCCACTCCCCACCCACCCTCTCTCCCCTCCTCCCCCTCCTCCACCCCAACACCCCCTCCTTCCCCTCCTCCTCCAGACCTTTCTCCCTCCTCCCCAATTCCCTCCTCTTTCTCCCCTACCTCTCCTCCCCTCTCTCCCCACCCACCTCCAGCTCTCTCTCCGGTGATCCAGGTCCAAGACAGGACACCCCTCCAGCAGAGATCAGTACGCAGGGGTACTACTCTGAGACCAACAAGCACAGAGGAGATCAACACTGCTACACTCAACTCGATGCTCAGAGCAGAACTGTCTGCCCTACCCAGAGCCCAGGTACAGAGCACACTTTCCTTTGCACCTCCCACGACAACACCTGCCTCAGTGACTTCTGAGAACAGGCCCCTCAGACACGAGCAGACCAACCTAAAAAACTCTGTCTGGTCACTGGAGGCAAAGAAACAGTGGCTCATCATGGGAGACTCCAACCTTTCAAGACTGCCATCCTTTACACAGGATAATATGCAGATTGACAGTTTCCCAGGAGCCACCTTCGCCCACATGGAGCCCCTATTGGCCAAAACGCCAGTCTCCATGAAAGTGGAAAAAACAATTCTTTCCTGGGAATCAACAATAGGGCCCATAACCCACAAACTGTGATCTTCCCACAGCTGAGGAAAGCTGTGAAAATGGCTGAAATAGCCTTTCCCAGATCACAAATCCTGGTACCACTGATTAACTTTTCCAGGTCTCTCCCACCCCCTGAACAGGCCAACCTGAGGCTCCTGAATGACCACATCATGGCCAATTATGACTCCATCCCCAGCTGTCTAGGAACAGCTTCACAGTGGATAAGGACCTGATCCACTGGTCAAAGCAGACCGGGGAGCACATGCTGCAACACTGGGTGCATCATTTAAACATGTGAACCCTGTGAGTACAGAAAAAGATACAGGGTTAAAAACTGTGATTAATCTCTGCCAATCTTTTAAACTTACAGCAGCACAGACCGTGCTTTTAAACAAGGGTCTAACCTTCATTCCTTCACAGCAGAGACTGAGTCATAAAGACCAGAAAAACCAGACTCAGCTTGACCTGCAGAATTACCATAGGAAAGTGAAGTTAGCGGTCTACTACGAAGGAAAACCAGAATCAGAACATTTGCCCTTTATCCCGAGGTCCACATGGCTCCCTGATGCCACACAACTCCCACCAGAGGTTATTAAATTGACTCAATTAGATCTACAACATTTCCAGCAAAACCACAAAATGGGCTGGACTAAAACCAATCTGACCAAGTATGAAAGTGAGGCACTTCACCAATTGGCCAATAATAATGAAATTATAATAAAACCGGCAGATAAAGGGAGCTCAGTGGTCCTCATGGACAGGAGGGATTATTTGTGGGAGGGATACAGACAGTTAAATAATACCAATTATTATATTAAATTAGATAAACCTATATACAAGGACACAATACCTCTTATAGAAAAGATTTTAGTATCATTATATAATAAAAAATTTATAAATTTAAAACAGAAAACTTACCTCCAGGGGGATAAAGAGCCCAGACTACGCCGGTTTTACATGCTGCCAAAAATCCACAAAAGCAGAGAGTCCTGGAGCCTCCCACACCGCATCCCTCCAGGCCGCCCTATAGTCTCTGACTGTGAGAGTGAGACCTACTACACAGCAGAGTTTATAGATTTTATTTAAAACCCCTGTCTATGCTGCACCAGAGCTACATCAAGGACACATATGATTTTGTTGAGAAGATTAAAAGTATTATTATACCGTCCTCCTCTTTCCTCTTCTCCCTTGATGTAGACAGCCTTTACACCAACATCCAGACACCTGAGGGCCTATTAGCGGTCAGACACGCCCTCCAAAAACACCCAAACAGCAAAAGACCAGACAAAGAAATTTTACAATTATTAGAAATTAATTTGACCAAAAATGATTTTGAATTTGATGGACAATATTTTTTACAGGTGAAAGGCACGGCTATGGGAAAGCGTTTTGCACCCTCATATGCTAATATTTTTATGGCGGAGTGGGAAGAAAGTGCCCTGGCATCTTGCCAGAAGAGACCGCTGCACTATTTCCGCTATTTAGATGACATTTGGGGAGTTTGGCAGCATTCAAAACAGGATTTTGAGCTTTTTATACACACCCTAAACAGCCACAGGCAGTCAATCAAGGTCAAATCCACCCTCAATCAGGATTCCATTGATTTTCTGGACACGACGACCTTCAAGGGGACAGATTTCCCTGTCACGCACAAGCTAGAGGTGAAGGTTTTCTTTAAAGAGACAGACACGCATGCACTGTTGTACAGGTCCAGTCATCACCCCAGGCATACTTTTGCAGGACTGGTAAAGTCTCAATTACTGAGATTCAAGAGAATCTGCACCAGAGCAGAAGATTTTAAAGCTGCAGTAAAGATTTTATTCTCCTCACTGCGCAACAGGGGTTACACACACACCATGCTGCGTCACTCTTTGAAAACCTTCACCCTAGTGAAACCTGTCTGTTTGGACCCGATTCTCCCCATCATTACCACCTATTCATTTGGAAATGTCAAACTCATTAAACAATTAAAAACTAATTTCATTTCGGCAGGGGGTAACAAAATTTTCTTAAAAGATCATAGACTAATTGCGGCCTTTAGAAAAATAAAAACCTGGGGACATTCTGATTAGAGCCAAATTGAGACCATTGAAAGAACCCAAAACCAGGTCCAAATCTGAGTTTTTAGGAATTATAGAATGATACAGAATCAAACATCTAAAGAGGTATTCCTGACACAAAAGAATACCACTGTGCACACAAAAAATGTGGTTTATCTAATTAGATGTTTAAAGTGCACCAAACAGTATGTGGGCCAGACAGGCAACACAATTCTCACAAGGTTTACCCAGCACAGGTATAATATTAATAGAAAGAAGAATACGGAGATCCCCTTGGTTCAACATTTTATTGAGCATGGATGGCCCAGCCTCAGGGCCACCATCTTGAGTCTGACCCAGCCTGGACGGTGCAGCAACGCACCAGGAGAGAGAAGGTCTGGATCTCCAGGCTTGGCACTCACCTCCCCAGGGGCCTAAACGAGAGATAGAGCAGTTGGGAATTAGTCTGAAGTCCATGGTTTGTGCATTTAATTCTGCTGCCTTCGGCAGCAGAATTCAATTTTTTCATTCCTAACCCGCCCGTACCTGGACTGAAGCTTTCCCTCCTCTCCCTCTCTCAGACAGGCCACCACCGGTCAGTCCACCTAGAATGGGACACACAAAACATATAACACAAATTGGGGACTTAATTACATCATATCAAAAGGGTATAAACAAAATGGGATACATGCATATCCTTCATCTGGAACTATAATTCTCCAATGTTGAGTGATTCCACCTTGACATGTGTGAATGTAATGGACAGACTGGAGTTTGATTCTGGCTCCCAACATTTGCATGACCAGCCTGCCATCTACTGGACAAAAGTTGATATTATTTTCATGAAGTTCACAATTGAATTTAAAAGGTATTTTGTTCTGCTGTATATGCATGTGTATATATATATATATATATGTATATATATATATGTATATATATATATATATATATATGTGTTTTTATATGTATGTGAGTGTATATAGTTATAACTATTGGTTTCCACATACTGTTATGTGATGGTGATTTCATGCCTCACACATTGTTTTTAAAGTTTATCTTAATAATGGAAGAAAAGGCCCCCACGACATCCGGTTTTCCTACCTACCTCCAAAACCTCTCTATTCCTAAACACAACCGGTCTGAGGGCTCTATGCCTTAACCCAACCGTTTCACTGCAGGTCCTTGTGTCTAGAGCCTCTTGCCTAAACACAACCTGTAGATATTTGGACTCTTTCAGGTGAACCCCTGCCCAAATTTGGAAGCTCTGACCTCAACCATTTGGGGATAGGGCGCCACTTTGGGAATCTGCCTAAACATAACCACCGGGTTATGGACATGTAAAAAAACATTTTTGGATACATTTAAAAATTAAATTTAATTACTAAAACCATTATTTGGACACTAACCTTTATTTTAAAATTACAAGACTAAATCTAATTTAATGTTTTCTTTCTAAAAATATTTTGATATAAGTTAAGTAATATTTTTAAACACTAATTGGCCAAATTATATTTCAATAAAACGAGTAGTATTCTCCGGCCCTAAACAGGCAGATTCCCTTTAAAAATTTGAATGGCAGACTTACACACACACACACACATACAAATTGACATTGTTTTAAGCTGTCATTGGCCCAGCGGGTCACATGTTGGTACCTGGAGCCGGATGTTTATTTCCGTTGGCTACTCTCTTCATTTGCCCGGGCCTTTTCATTCCGCCATACTGACTGTGTGAGAGAAATAATTGTTGTAAAAGTTTGAATTCTTGAGCTTGAAAAAGGCATTTCGTATGCCGAAACGCGTCGCTCATTGAAAATAAAAAACATTCTTTTTTTCACCATCACGTCTCCACATTTTTTGTGAGATAGTTTTCAGTTTAAAACATTATTTTTTTCACCTGGTTTCCTCACCGCGGAGAATGGCCTTCCAAGACGGGAATGATGGATGGCAGACGGTGAGTTACAAACGGGGAAGAAAGAGAAATAAAACACAGAACCCCCAGTCCACATACAACTCATCTTACCAACACCGCCAGTCCTCCTACAACCAGCCCTCTTACGCTGACGCGGCACGGGGGAACCAGCGCGGCAACTCCCGCTACTTCCAAAACAACACCGGGAGAACAAATTACACCGGATACAACGGTAAGAACAATACCGTATATCAGAACAATTTTAACAACACTCACCAGAACCAGGGCTGGAACAACGGCCACCAACAGAGCCGCCGTTTTCAAAAAAACGGATCCAGCCGCGGAGCTCCATGGCGCGGCGGGCAGCAGCAGCGGCAGCAGCAGCAGCGGCAGCAGCAGCAGCGGCAGCAGCAGCAGCGCGGACAGCAGAGCCAGCAATTCCGCAGCGGGGGAGACGGAAACCGACGTGGAGGGAGGTTTGTCCGGCCCCATAATAATGAACAACAAAAAAACCATGATAAGGACCCAGATTTTGTTATCAGGACGAGAATAATACATAGAATTATTAAAGCTGCACACCATTTAAATAATGTGTCCTCTCCTGAAACACCACCTGCTATTGCAAGAATGACCCAATACCTCATAGACTCCATAATGCCAGCTGAACCCAACCCCACAACAAACAGCATCATTGAGGGTAATGCTAAAAACTGGGAATACACAACCATGCTTACCCTGAGACAACACTACCAAGAAAACATTGACAACAACCTACAGATTTTGCAACAGCTGAGCACAGGAGATTGGAGGAAGAACTTTGGGATTGCAGCAGCCTGGTCCCGCAGCCATTTTGGCAGGAAGCTCACACAGGAGTTGTTGGACAATGTGTACGCTAGAATTGTTGCTATCACACAACACAACTCAGACTCACCTCAGCAGGAGGACCAACAGTCTCAGGCTACGCCAGCTGCAGGGGTAGCAGCAGCCTCCGGGACCCCTCAGGAGAGGAGGCAGACAATCCCTCCACAATCTCTCGCCCCCTCCTCCTCCTCCTCCTCCTCTTCGTCCTTCTCCTCCTCCTCCATCCACAGCTCCAGTAGCCAAACCTGCACGGAGGAGACATCTTAGTGCACCTATGATGGAGATGTTGCAGCAGAACCTCCCCAACCCTCCACCTCAGCCTCAGCCGGGAGTCCCACTGAGAGTCACCCAGTGGGAAGCGCTGAGAGCGGACTCTGCACAGAGGACAGCAGAGACCCAGACGACCTCCGGTGTGACAGTGCACAAGAGCCACCCCACCAGAGAGGCAACACAGGAGCAGCAGCAGCCGGAAGTGGACGTGGAGCTGATCTCCTTAGCCGAAGACCCCACCACTCCGGAGCCTCCACCCCCACCCACCCTCTCTCCCTCCTCCCCCTCCTCCACCCCAACACCCCCTCCTTCCCCTCCTCCTCCAGACCTTTCTCCCTCCTCCCCAATTCCCTCCTCTTTCTCCCCTACCTCTCCTCCCCTCTCTCCCCACCCACCTCCAGCTCTCTCTCCGGTGATCCAGGTCCAAGACAGGACACCCTCCAGCAGAGATCAGTACGCAGGGGTACTACTCTGAGACCAACAAGCACAGAGGAGATCAACACTGCTACACTCAACTCGATGCTCAGAGCAGAACTGTCTGCCCTACCCAGAGCCCAGGTACAGAGCACACTTTCCTTTGCACCTCCCACGACAACACCTGCCTCAGTGACTTCTGAGAACAGGCCCCTCAGACACGAGCAGACCAACCTAAAAAACTCTGTCTGGTCACTGGAGGCAAAGAAACAGTGGCTCATCATGGGAGACTCCAACCTTTCAAGACTGCCATCCTTTACACAGGATAATATGCAGATTGACAGTTTCCCAGGAGCCACCTTCGCCCACATGGAGCCCCTATTGGCCAAAACGCCAGTCTCCATGAAAGTGGAAAAACAATTCTTTCCTGGGAATCAACAATAGGGCCCATAACCCACAAACTGTGATCTTCCCACAGCTGAGGAAAGCTGTGAAAATGGCTGAAATAGCCTTTCCCAGATCACAAATCCTGGTACCACTGATTAACTTTTCCAGGTCTCTCCCACCCCCTGAACAGGCCAACCTGAGGCTCCTGAATGACCACATCATGGCCAATTATGACTCCATCCCCCAGCTGTCTAGGAACAGCTTCACAGTGGATAAGGACCTGATCCACTGGTCAAAGCAGACCGGGGAGCACATGCTGCAACACTGGGTGCATCATTTAAACATGTGAACCCTGTGAGTACAGAAAAAGATACAGGGTTAAAAACTGTGATTAATCTCTGCCAATCTTTTAAACTTACAGCAGCACAGACCGTGCTTTTAAACAAGGGTCTAACCTTCATTCCTTCACAGCAGAGACTGAGTCATAAAGACCAGAAAAACCAGACTCAGCTTGACCTGCAGAATTACCATAGGAAAGTGAAGTTAGCGGTCTACTACGAAGGAAAACCAGAATCAGAACATTTGCCCTTTATCCCGAGGTCCACATGGCTCCCTGATGCCACACAACTCCCACCAGAGGTTATTAAATTGACTCAATTAGATCTACAACATTTCCAGCAAAACCACAAAATGGGCTGGACTAAAACCAATCTGACCAAGTATGAAAGTGAGGCACTTCACCAATTGGCCAATAATAATGAAATTATAATAAAACCGGCAGATAAAGGGAGCTCAGTGGTCCTCATGGACAGGAGGGATTATTTGTGGGAGGGATACAGACAGTTAAATAATACCAATTATTATATTAAATTAGATAAACCTATATACAAGGACACAATACCTCTTATAGAAAAGATTTTAGTATCATTATATAATAAAAAATTTATAAATTTAAAACAGAAAACTTACCTCCAGGGGGATAAAGAGCCCAGACTACGCCGGTTTTACATGCTGCCAAAAATCCACAAAAGCAGAGAGTCCTGGAGCCTCCCACACCGCATCCCTCCAGGCCGCCCTATAGTCTCTGACTGTGAGAGTGAGACCTACTACACAGCAGAGTTTATAGATTTTTATTTAAAACCCCTGTCTATGCTGCACCAGAGCTACATCAAGGACACATATGATTTTGTTGAGAAGATTAAAAGTATTATTATACCGTCCTCCTCTTTCCTCTTCTCCTTGATGTAGACAGCCTTTACACCAACATCCAGACACCTGAGGGCCTATTAGCGGTCAGACACGCCCTCCAAAAACACCCAAACAGCAAAAGACCAGACAAAGAAATTTTACAATTATTAGAAATTAATTTGACCAAAAATGATTTTGAATTTGATGGACAATATTTTTTACAGGTGAAAGGCACGGCTATGGGAAAGCGTTTTGCACCCTCATATGCTAATATTTTTATGGCGGAGTGGGAAGAAAGTGCCCTGGCATCTTGCCAGAAGAGACCGCTGCACTATTTCCGCTATTTAGATGACATTTGGGGAGTTTGGCAGCATTCAAAACAGGATTTTGAGCTTTTATACACACCTAAACAGCCACAGGCAGTCAATCAAGGTCAAATCCACCCTCAATCAGGATTCCATTGATTTTCTGGACACGACGACCTTCAAGGGGACAGATTTCCCTGTCACGCACAAGCTAGAGGTGAAGGTTTTCTTTAAAGAGACAGACACGCATGCACTGTTGTACAGGTCCAGTCATCACCCCAGGCATACTTTTGCAGGACTGGTAAAGTCTCAATTACTGAGATTCAAGAGAATCTGCACCAGAGCAGAAGATTTTAAAGCTGCAGTAAAGATTTTATTCTCCTCACTGCGCAACAGGGGTTACACACACACCATGCTGCGTCACTCTTTGAAAACCTTCACCCTAGTGAAACCTGTCTGTTTGGACCCGATTCTCCCCATCATTACCACCTATTCATTTGGAAATGTCAAACTCATTAAACAATTAAAAACTAATTTCATTTCGGCAGGGGTAACAAAATTTTCTTAAAAGATCATAGACTAATTGCGGCCTTTAGAAAAATAAAAACCTGGGGGACATTCTGATTAGAGCCAAATTGAGACCATTGAAAGAACCCAAAACCAGGTCCAAATCTGAGTTTTTTAGGAATTATAGAATGATACAGAATCAAACATCTAAAGAGGTATTCCTGACACAAAAGAATACCACTGTGCACACAAAAAATGTGGTTTATCTAATTAGATGTTTAAAGTGCACCAAACAGTATGTGGGCCAGACAGGCAACACAATTCTCACAAGGTTTACCCAGCACAGGTATAATATTAATAGAAAGAAGAATACGGAGATCCCCTTGGTTCAACATTTTATTGAGCATGGATGGCCCAGCCTCAGGGCCACCATCTTGGAGTCTGACCCAGCCTGGACGGTGCAGCAACGCACCAGGAGAGAGAAGGTCTGGATCTCCAGGCTTGGCACTCACCTCCCCAGGGGCCTAAACGAGAGATAGAGCAGTTGGGAATTAGTCTGAAGTCCATGGTTTGTGCATTTAATTCTGCTGCCTTCGGCAGCAGAATTCAATTTTTCATTCCTAACCCTAACCCCTAACCTAACCCTAACCCTTGCAGGCCGGTCAAAACCCTATCCTAACCCTAACCCTAACCCTAACCTAACCTAACCCTAACCCTAACCTAACCTAACCTAACCTAACCCTAACCCTAACCCTAACCTAACCCTAACCCCTAACCCCCCCCCCTAACCCTAACCCTAACCCTAACCCTAACCCCCTAACCCTAACCCTAACCCTAACCCTAACCCTAACCCTAACCCTAACCCCTAACCCTAACCCTAACCCTCTTGTATCCCACCCCTAACCCTAACCCTAACCATAACCCTCTTTCTCTGTCCCACGGTCCAGCGTTGTACCCTATCCCCACTCTGACCCCCCTAACCCTAACCCTAACCCACATAAAAAATTATCCAATCCACCAATCACCCAAAATATCATTCCGTTTGTATCCACCTACTCTCAACGCACAACTAGGTTACACCACCACATCAAACAGAATTACAACAGCTTTAGATTACAACATAGAGCCTTTCTGAGCTATAACACCATCTCTGCTTACCGCAAAACAAAAGCCTTCAAGGAACATTGGTTCATTCCCAATATACAGACCACAAACCTGCCACAAACACACAACACAACATCTTCTACAAGAACCGGAAATTTATCGCTAACCCACACAGTCGGACATCCCATGCCATCCTCCAATCCCACTCCCTCAATACCAGCAATGCTGTTTATATCATCACATGCACCATTTGCAATAAACATTACATAGGAGAGACTAAGCACACCATTCTCACACGCCTCAAACAGCACTTATACAATATTGGACAGGGTAGACTTACTACACCCTTAGTTACACATTTCCAGGAACACTCCACCAGTCACCTCATCATTTCAGGATTGGAATCCAACGACCGCTGGACCGTGGGACAGAGAAAGAGGGCGGAAAAAATCTGGATCCACCTCTTCAAAACCACAATCCCGACAGGTCTAAATGACATATAGTCTCCATAACAAACTGGCACGTTAGAACCCACCCCCATAGGTCGACTCACCGCAGCTTTCTATGTCCTCTCCACCTCCCTGACTTGGAGTTGAACCCTGCTCTCCCAGGGGGGAGACACTGGAAGTTCCTTTACCCTATCCTTTTTGCTTCCAATTTATATGTTCTTAAAGTATTTAATTCAACTGGTATATATAATCGAGCATGTTTTTTATACAACTTTTATATTTTTAATTTTTTATCAATTAGATGTGTTTTGCATGCCTTCCTCTTTTGTATACATAGTTTTAAGCACTTATGAGATTCATTGTTTTGCATGCCCTTTTATCAATTTGTATTTATTGTTGTCTACTATTTATTATATATTTCTTGTTTATTTATTTCAGGGCCAGCTGGAGGTGTGACATGATTTTACTGGCACCTTAACTTATTTTGCACTTATATTTATTGTACTGTTTTTAGATGTGTGCATGCTTATAATGTATTACCTCTTATTTAATTGAGCATTGGAGCACTTATTTTAACTTTCCCTCCAGACCTTTGGCTGCGGTGTTGTCTACTTTTTGTCTTATTACACGTATCTGTTTCCCCCAAAAAAACTCATTCCATTTATACAACCCAATTTTTTTTTTTTTTTTTTTCTCTCAGATCAATAGGCCAGTGCCAAAAAATTAAAACCCTTAGACCCTGAAGCCTAACCCTAACCCAAACCTAACCCTAACCCTAACCCCTAACCCTAACCCTAACCCTAACCCCTAACCCTAACCCAATGCCAGCTTCACAAATTGACATTGCGAGGCCGGCTTCGCAATGCCAGCTTCACAAAGTGACATTGCGAGGCCGGCTTCGCAATGCCAGCTTCACAAAGTGACATTGCGAGGCCGGCCGCAATGCCAGCTTCACAAAGTGACATTGCGAGGCCGGCTTCGCAATGCCAGCTTCACAAATTGACATTGCGAGGCCGGCTTGGCAATGACAGCTTCACAAAGTGACATTGCGAGGCCGCCGCAATGACAGCTTCACAAATTGACATTGCGAGGCCGGCTTCGCAATGACAGCTTCACAAATTGACATTGCGAGGCCGGCTTGCAATGACAGCTTCACAAAGTGACATTGCGAGGCCGGCTTCGCAATGCCAGCTTCACAAAGTGACATTGCGAGGCCGGCCGCAATGCCAGCTTCAAAGTGACATTGCGAGGCCGGCTTCGCAATGCCAGCTTCACAAATTGACATTGCGAGGCCGGCTTCGCAATGCCAGCTTCACAAAGTGACATTGCGAGGCCGGCTTCGCAATGCCAGCTTCACAAAGTGACATTGCGAGGCCGGCTTCGCAATGCCAGCTTCACAAATTGACATTGCGAGGCCGGCTTCGCAATGCCAGCTTCACAAAGTGACATTGCGAGGCCGGCTTGGCAATGAAAGATGTGCTAAGAGACACTGCCAGGCAT
>JABXJD010000805.1:35000-65000 GCA_013375575.1 Percina caprodes
ACAAGGGTCTAACCTTCATTCCTTCACAGCAGAGACTGAGTCATAAAGACCAGAAAAACCAGACTCAGCTCGACCTGCAGAATTACCATAGGAAAGTGAAGTTAGCTGTCTATTATGAAGAAAAATCAGAATCAGAACATTTACCCTTTATCCCGAGGTCCACATGGCTCCCTGATGCCACACAACTCCCACCAGAGGTTACTAAATTGACTCAATTAGATCTACAACATTTCCAGCAAAACCACAAAATGGGCTGGACTAAAACCAATCTGACCAAGTATGAAACTGAGGCACTTCACCAATTGGCCAATAATAAGGAAATTATAATAAAACCGGCAGACAAAGGGAGCTCAGTGGTCCTCATGGACAGGAGTGATTATTTGTGGGAGGGATATAGACAATTAAATAATACCAATTATTATATTAAATTAGACAAACCTATATATAAAGACACAATACCTCTTGTGGAAAAGATTTTAGTATCATTATATAATAAAAATTTATAAATCTGAAACAGAAAACTTACCTCCAAGGGGAAAGGAGCCCAGACTGCGCCGATTTTACATGCTGCCAAAAATCCACAAAAGCAGAGAGTCCTGGAGCCTCCCACACCGCATCCCTCCAGGCCGCCTATAGTCTCTGACTGTGAGAGTGAGACTTACTACACAGCAGAGTTTATAGATTTTTATTTAAAACCCCTGTCTATGCTGCACCAGAGCTACATCAAGGACACATATGATTTTGTTGAGAAGATTAAAAGTATTATTATACCGTCCTCCTCCTTCCTCTTCTCCCTTGATGTAGACAGCCTTTACACCAACATCCAGACACCTGAGGGCCTATTAGCGGTCAGACACGCCCTCCAAAACACCCAAACAGCAAAAGACCAGACAAAGAAATTTTACAATTATTAGAAATTAATTTGACCAAAAATGATTTTGAATTTGATGGACAATATTTTCTACAGGTGAAAGGCACGGCTATGGGAAAGCGTTTTGCACCCTCATACGCCAACATATTTATGGCCGAGTGGGAAGATAGTGCCCTGGCATCTTGCCAGAAGAGGCCGCTGCACTATTTTCGTTATTTGGACGATATCTGGGGAGTTTGGCAGCATTCGAAAGAGGATTTTGAGGATTTTATTCATACCTTAAACAACCACAGGCAGTCCATTAAGGTCAAATCCACCATTAATCAGGACTCCATTGATTTCCTGGACACGACGACCTTCAAGGGGACAGATTTCCTGATTACACACAGGCTAGAGGTGAAGGTTTTCTTTAAAGAGACAGACACGCATGCGCTGCTATACAGATCCAGTCATCACCCCAAGCATACTTTTGCAGGACTGGTAAAGTCTCAATTACTGAGATTTAAGAGAATCTGCACCAGAGCAGAAGATTTTAAAGTTGCAGTTAAGGTTTTATTCTCCTCACTGCGCAACAGGGGTTACACACACACCATGCTACGTCACTCTTTGAAAACCTTCACCCTAGTGAAACCTGTTTGTTTGGACCCAATTCTCCCCATCATCACCACGTATTCATTTGGAAATGTCAAACTCATCAAACAATTAAAAACTAATTTTATTTCGGCAGGTGGTAACAAAATTTTCCTAAAAGATTATAGACTAATTGCGGCCTTTAGAAAAATAAAAACCTGGGAGACATTCTAGTTAGAGCTAAATTGAGACCATTGAAAGAACCAAGATCCAGGTCCAAAGCTGAATTCTTCAGGAATTATAAAATGATACAGAATCAAATTTCCAAAGAGGTATTTTTAACACAAAAACACCACAATACACACAAAAATGTGGTTTATCTAATTAGATGTCTAAAATGCACTAAACAATATGTGGGCCAAACGGGTAACACCATTCTCACAAGGTTTACCCAACACAGGTATAATATTAATAGAAAAAAGAATACGGATATCCCCTTAGTTCAACACTTTATTGAGCATGGATGGCCCAGCCTCAGGGCCACCATCCTTGAGTCTAACCCAGCCTGGACGGTGCAGCAACGCACCA
This sequence comes from Percina caprodes, assembly GCA_013375575.1. Classification (NCBI taxonomy): domain Eukaryota; kingdom Metazoa; phylum Chordata; class Actinopteri; order Perciformes; family Percidae; genus Percina; species Percina caprodes. The sequence continues at coordinate 37,030 of JABXJD010000805.1, forward strand.
GGAGGGAGAAGGTCTGGATCTCCAGGCTGGGCACACACCTCCCCAGGGGCCTGAACGAGAGATAGAGCAGTTGGGAATTAGTCTGAAGTCCATGGTTTGTGCATTTAATTCTGCTGCCTTCGGCAGCAGAATTCAATTTTTTCATTCCTAACCCGCCCGTACCTGGACTGAAGCTTTCCCTCCTCTCCCTCTCTCCTCAGACAGGCCACCACCGGTGCAGTCCACCTAGAATGGGACACACAAAACATATAACACAAATTGGGGACTTAACTGTATCACATCAAAAGGGTATAAACAAAATAGGATACATGCATATCCTTCAGCTGGAACTATAATTCTCCAAAATTGAGTGATTCCACTATGGCATGTGTAAATGTAATGGACAGATTGGAGTTTGATTCTGGCTCCCAACATTTGCATGACAAGCCTGCCATCTACTGGACAAAGGTTGAAATGGTTTTCATGAAGTTCACAATTGAGTTTGAAAGTTATTTTGTTCTACTGTATATGTATATGGATATATATATATATATATGTGTGTGTTGATATGTATGTGAATGTATATAGTTATAACTATTGGTTTCCACATACTATTATGTGATGGTGATTTTATTACTCACACATTGTTTTTAAAGTTTATTTTAATAATGGAAGAAAAGGCCCCACGACATCCGGTTTTCCTACCTACCTCCAAAACCTCTCTAGTGGGCACACAGAAGGGTTCCCTGACCTGAGCACAATCCTCTATTTTTTTGGGGGATATATTTGAGGGCCTTTATGCCTGAACTCAACCATCTCAATTTGGATAAATGTATTTGGGATTTCCTTTCCTAAACACAACCGGCCTGAGGGCTCTATGCCTTAACCCAACCACTTCACTGCAGGTCCTTGTGTTTAGGGCCTCTTGCCTAAACACAACCTGTGGATATTTGACTTTTCAGGTGAACCCCTGCCCAGTTTTAGAAGCTCTAACCTCAACCATTTGGGGATAGGGCGTCACTCTGGGAATCTGCCTAAACATAACCATCAGTTATGGACATATATTAAAACTCTCTTGTATACATATAAAAATAAAATATAATTACTAAAACTATTACTTTAATACTAACCTCCTTAAATTCTAAAATGACAAGACTAAATCTAATTTGAATGTTTTCTTTCTAAAAATACTCTGATGTAATTTAAGTAATATTTTAAAATACCAATTGGCCAAATTATACTCCCTAAAAACGAGAGTATTATTCTTCGATTTAAACAGGCAGATTCCCCTTTAAAAATTTGAATGGCAGACTTATACACACACACACATACAAATTGACATTGTTTTAAGCTGTCATTGGCCCAGCGGGTCACATGTTGGTACCTGGAGCCGGATGTTTATTTCCGTTGGCTACTCTCTGCATTTGCCCGGGCCTTTTCATTCCGCCATACTGACTGTGTGAGAGAAATAGTTATTGTGAAAGTTTAATTTCTTGAGCTTGAAAAAGGCATTTCGAATGCCGAAACGCGTCGCTCATTTAAAATAAAAAATATTCTTTTTTTCACCATCACGTCTCCACATTTTTGTGAGATAGTTTTCAGTTTAAAACATTATTTTTCACCTGGTTTCCTCACCGCGGAGAATGGCTTTCCAAGACGGGAATGATGGATGGCAGACGGTGAGTTACAAACGGGGAAGAAAGAGAAATAAAACACAGAACCCCCAGTCCACATACAACTCATCTTACCAACACCGCCAGTCCTCCTACAACCAGCCCTCTTACGCTGACGCGGCACGGGGGAACCAGCGCGGCAACTCCCGCTACTTCCAAAACAACACCGGAGAACAAATTACACCGGATACAACGGTAAGAACAATACCGTATATCAGAACAATTTTAACAACACTCACCAGAACCAGGGCTGGAACAACGGCCACCAACAGAGCCGCCGTTTTCAAAAAAACGGATCCAGCCGCCGCGGAGCTCCGTGGCGCGGCGGACAGCGGCAGCAGCGGCAGCAGCGGCAACAGCAGCAGCAGCGGCAGCAGCACAGCAGCAGCAGCAGCAGCAGCAGCAGCGGCAGCAGCAGCAGCAGCGCGGACAGCAGAGCCAGCAATTCCGCAGCGGGGAGACGGAAACCGACTTGGAGGGAGGTTTGTCCGGCCCCATAGAAATGATCAACAAAAAACCATGATAAGGACCCAGACTTTGTTATCAGGACGAGAATAATACATAGAATTATTAAAGCTACACACCATTTAAATAATGTTTCCTCTCCTGAAACACCACCTGCCATTGCAAGAATGACCCAATACCTCATGGACTCCATTATGCCAGCTGAACCCAACCCCACAACAAATAGCATCATTGAGGGTAATGCTAAAAACTGGGAATACACAACCATGCTTACCCTGAGACAACACTACCAAGAAAACATTGACAATAACCTACAAATTTTACAGCAGCTGAGCACGGGAGATTGGAGGAAGAATTTTGGGATTGCAGCAGCCTGGTCCCGCAGCCATTTTGGCAGGAAGCTCACACAGGAGTTGTTGGACAATGTGTGCGCTAGAATTGTTGCTATCACACAACACAACTCAGACTCACCTCAGCAGGAGGACCAACAGTCCCAGGCTACGCCAGCTGCAGGGGTAGCAGCAGCCTCCGGGACCCCTCAGGAGAGGGGCAGACAATCCCTCCACAATCTCTCGCCCCCTCCTCCTCCTCCTCCTCCTCTTCGTCCTTCTCCTCCTCCTCCATCCACAGCTCCAGTAGCCAAACCTGCACGGAGGAGACATCTTAGTGCTCCTATGATGGAGATGTTGCAGCAGAACCTCCCCAACCCTCCACCTCAGCCTCAGCCGGGAGTCCCACTGAGAGTCACCCAGTGGGAAGCGCTGAGAGCGGACTCTGCACAGAGGACAGCAGAGACCCAGACGACCTCCGGTGTGACAGTGCACAAGAGCCACCCCACCAGAGAGGCAACACAGGAGCAGCAGCAGCCGGAAGTGGATGTGGAGCTGATCTCCTTAGCCGAAGACCCCACCACTCCGGAGCCTCCTCTCCCCCCCCCCCCTCTCTCCCCTCCTCCCCCTCCTCCACCCCAACATCCCCCTCCTTCCCCTCCCCCCCAGACCTTTCTCCCTCCTCCCCAATTCCCTCCTCTTTCTCCCCTACCTCTCCTCCCCTCTCTCCCCACCCACCTCCAGCTCTCTCGCCGGTGATCCAGGTCCAGGACAGGACACCCCTCCAGCAGAGATCAGCACGCAGGGGTACTACTCTGAAACCAACAAGCACAGAGGAGATTAACACTGCTACGCTCAACTCGATGCTCCGAGCAGAACTGTCTGCCCTACCCAGAGCCCAGGTACAGAGCACACTTTCCTTTGCACCTCCCACGACAACACCTGCCTCAGTGACTTCTGAGAACAGGCCCCTCAGACACGAGCAGACCAACCTAAAGAGCTCTGTCTGGTCACTGGAGGCAAAGAAACAGTGGCTCATCATGGGAGACTCCAACCTTTCAAGGCTGCCATCCTTTACACAGGATAATATGCAGATTGACAGTTTCCCAGGAGCCACCTTCGCCCACATGGAGCCTCTTTTGGCCAAAACGCCAGTCTCCATGAAAGTGGAAAAAACAATTCTTTCCCTGGGAATCAACAATAGGGCCCATAACCCACTCAATGTGATCTTCCCACAGCTGAGGAAAGCTGTGAAAATGGCTGAAATAGCTTTTCCCAGATCACAAATCCTGGTGCCACTGATTAACTTTTCCAGGTCTCTCCCACCCTCTGAACAGGCCAACCTGAGGCTCCTGAATGACCACATCCTGGCCAATTATGACTCGATTCCCCAGCTGTCCAGAAACAGCTTCACAGTGGATAAGGACCTGATCCACTGGTCAAAGCAGACCGGGGAGCACATGCTGCAACACTGGGTCCAGCATTTAAACATGTAAACCCTGTGAGTACAGAAAAAGATACAGGGTTAAAAACTGTGATTAATCTCTGCCAATCTTTTAAACTTACAGCAGCACAGACCGTGCTTTTAAACAAGGGTCTAACCTTCATTCCTTCACAGCAGAGACTGAGTCATAAAGACCAGAAAAACCAGACTCAGCTCGACCTGCAGAATTACCATAGGAAAGTGAAGTTAGCTGTCTATTATGAAGAAAAATCAGAATCAGAACATTTACCCTTTATCCCGAGGTCCACATGGCTCCCTGATGCCACACAACTCCCACCAGAGGTTACTAAATTGACTCAATTAGATCTACAACATTTCCAGCAAAACCACAAAATGGGCTGGACTAAAACCAATCTGACCAAGTATGAAACTGAGGCACTTCACCAATTGGCCAATAATAAGGAAATTATAATAAAACCGGCAGACAAAGGGAGCTCAGTGGTCCTCATGGACAGGAGTGATTATTTGTGGGAGGGATATAGACAATTAAATAATACCAATTATTATATTAAATTAGACAAACCTATATATAAAGACACAATACCTCTTGTGGAAAAGATTTTAGTATCATTATATAATAAAAATTTATAAATCTGAAACAGAAAACTTACCTCCAAGGGAAAAGGAGCCCAGACTGCGCCGATTTTACATGCTGCCAAAAATCCACAAAAGCAGAGAGTCCTGGAGCCTCCCACACCGCATCCCTCCAGGCCGCCCTATAGTCTCTGACTGTGAGAGTGAGACTTACTACACAGCAGAGTTTATAGATTTTTATTTAAAACCCCTGTCTATGCTGCACCAGAGCTACATCAAGGACACATATGATTTTGTTGAGAAGATTAAAAGTATTATTATACCGTCCTCCTCCTTCCTCTTCTCCCTTGATGTAGACAGCCTTTACACCAACATCCAGACACCTGAGGGCCTATTAGCGGTCAGACACGCCCTCCAAAAACACCCAAACAGCAAAAGACCAGACAAAGAAATTTTACAATTATTAGAAATTAATTTGACCAAAAATGATTTTGAATTTGATGGACAATATTTTCTACAGGTGAAAGGCACGGCTATGGGAAAGCGTTTTGCACCCTCATACGCCAACATATTTATGGCCGAGTGGGAAGATAGTGCCCTGGCATCTTGCCAGAAGAGGCCGCTGCACTATTTTCGTTATTTGGACGATATCTGGGGAGTTTGGCAGCATTCGAAAGAGGATTTTGAGGATTTTATTCATACCTTAAACAACCACAGGCAGTCCATTAAGGTCAAATCCACCATTAATCAGGACTCCATTGATTTCCTGGACACGACGACCTTCAAGGGGACAGATTTCCTGATTACACACAGGCTAGAGGTGAAGGTTTTCTTTAAAGAGACAGACACGCATGCGCTGCTATACAGATCCAGTCATCACCCCAAGCATACTTTTGCAGGACTGGTAAAGTCTCAATTACTGAGATTTAAGAGAATCTGCACCAGAGCAGAAGATTTTAAAGTTGCAGTTAAGGTTTTATTCTCCTCACTGCGCAACAGGGGTTACACACACACCATGCTACGTCACTCTTTGAAAACCTTCACCCTAGTGAAACCTGTTTGTTTGGACCCAATTCTCCCCATCATCACCACGTATTCATTTGGAAATGTCAAACTCATCAAACAATTAAAAACTAATTTTATTTCGGCAGGTGGTAACAAAATTTTCCTAAAAGATTATAGACTAATTGCGGCCTTTAGAAAAAATAAAAACCTGGGAGACATTCTAGTTAGAGCTAAATTGAGACCATTGAAAGAACCAAGATCCAGGTCCAAAGCTGAATTCTTCAGGAATTATAAAATGATACAGAATCAAATTTCCAAAGAGGTATTTTTAACACAAAAAAACACCATACACACAAAAAATGTGGTTTATCTAATTAGATGTCTAAAATGCACTAAACAATATGTGGGCCAAACGGGTAACACCATTCTCACAAGGTTTACCCAACACAGGTATAATATTAATAGAAAAAAGAATACGGATATCCCCTTAGTTCAACACTTTATTGAGCATGGATGGCCCAGCCTCAGGGCCACCATCCTTGAGTCTAACCCAGCCTGGACGGTGCAGCAACGCACCAGGAGGAGAAGGTCTGGATCTCCAGGCTGGGCACACACCTCCCCAGGGGCCTGAACGAGAGATAGAGCAGTTGGGAATTAGTCTGAAGTCCATGGTTTGTGCATTTAATTCTGCTGCCTTCGGCAGCAGAATTCAATTTTTTCATTCCTAACCCGCCCGTACCTGGACTGAAGCTTTCCCTCCTCTCCCTCTCTCCTCAGACAGGCCACCACCGGTGCAGTCCACCTAGAATGGGACACACAAAACATATAACACAAATTGGGGACTTAACTGTATCACATCAAAAGGGTATAAACAAAATAGGATACATGCATATCCTTCAGCTGGAACTATAATTCTCCAAAATTGAGTGATTCCACTATGGCATGTGTAAATGTAATGGACAGATTGGAGTTTGATTCTGGCTCCCAACATTTGCATGACAAGCCTGCCATCTACTGGACAAAGGTTGAAATGGTTTTCATGAAGTTCACAATTGAGTTTGAAAGTTATTTTGTTCTACTGTATATGTATATGGATATATATATATATATATGTGTGTGTTGATATGTATGTGAATGTATATAGTTATAACTATTGGTTTCCACATACTATTATGTGATGGTGATTTTATTACTCACACATTGTTTTTAAAGTTTATTTTAATAATGGAAGAAAAGGCCCCCACGACATCCGGTTTTCCTACCTACCTCCAAAACCTCTCTAGTGGGCACACAGAAGGGGTTCCCTGACCTGAGCACAATCCTCTATTTTTTTGGGGGATATATTTGAGGGCCTTTATGCCTGAACTCAACCATCTCAATTTGGATAAATGTATTTGGGATTTCCTTTCCTAAACACAACCGGCCTGAGGGCTCTATGCCTTAACCCAACCACTTCACTGCAGGTCCTTGTGTTTAGGGCCTCTTGCCTAAACACAACCTGTGGATATTTGACTTTTTCAGGTGAACCCCTGCCCAGTTTTAGAAGCTCTAACCTCAACCATTTGGGGATAGGGCGTCACTCTGGGAATCTGCCTAAACATAACCATCAGTTATGGACATATATTAAAACTCTCTTGTATACATATAAAAATAAAATATAATTACTAAAACTATTACTTTAATACTAACCTCCTTAAATTCTAAAATGACAAGACTAAATCTAATTTGAATGTTTTCTTTCTAAAAATACTCTGATGTAATTTAAGTAATATTTTAAAATACCAATTGGCCAAATTATACTCCCTAAAAAAACGAGAGTATTATTCTTCGATTTAAACAGGCAGATTCCCCTTTAAAAATTTGAATGGCAGACTTATACACACACACACATACAAATTGACATTGTTTTAAGCTGTCATTGGCCCAGCGGGTCACATGTTGGTACCTGGAGCCGGATGTTTATTTCCGTTGGCTACTCTCTGCATTTGCCCGGGCCTTTTCATTCCGCCATACTGACTGTGTGAGAGAAATAGTTATTGTGAAAGTTTAATTTCTTGAGCTTGAAAAAGGCATTTCGAATGCCGAAACGCGTCGCTCATTTAAAATAAAAAATATTCTTTTTTTCACCATCACGTCTCCACATTTTTTGTGAGATAGTTTTCAGTTTAAAACATTATTTTTTCACCTGGTTTCCTCACCGCGGAGAATGGCTTTCCAAGACGGGAATGATGGATGGCAGACGGTGAGTTACAAACGGGGAAGAAAGAGAAATAAAACACAGAACCCCCAGTCCACATACAACTCATCTTACCAACACCGCCAGTCCTCCTACAACCAGCCCTCTTACGCTGACGCGGCACGGGGGAACCAGCGCGGCAACTCCCGCTACTTCCAAAACAACACCGGGAGAACAAATTACACCGGATACAACGGTAAGAACAATACCGTATATCAGAACAATTTTAACAACACTCACCAGAACCAGGGCTGGAACAACGGCCACCAACAGAGCCGCCGTTTTCAAAAAAACGGATCCAGCCGCCGCGGAGCTCCGTGGCGCGGCGGACAGCGGCAGCAGCGGCAGCAGCAACAGCCGCAGCAGCGGCAGCAGCAGCAGCGGCAGCAGCAGCAGCGGCAGCAGCAGCAGCAGCAGCGCGGACAGCAGAGCCAGCAATTCCGCAGCGGGGGAGACGGAAACCGACTTGGAGGGAGGTTTGTCCGGCCCCATAGAAATGATCAACAAAAAAACCATGATAAGGACCCAGACTTTGTTATCAGGACGAGAATAATACATAGAATTATTAAAGCTACACACCATTTAAATAATGTTTCCTCTCCTGAAACACCACCTGCCATTGCAAGAATGACCCAATACCTCATGGACTCCATTATGCCAGCTGAACCCAACCCCACAACAAATAGCATCATTGAGGGTAATGCTAAAAACTGGGAATACACAACCATGCTTACCCTGAGACAACACTACCAAGAAAACATTGACAATAACCTACAAATTTTACAGCAGCTGAGCACGGGAGATTGGAGGAAGAATTTTGGGATTGCAGCAGCCTGGTCCCGCAGCCATTTTGGCAGGAAGCTCACACAGGAGTTGTTGGACAATGTGTACGCTAGAATTGTTGCTATCACACAACACAACTCAGACTCACCTCAGCAGGAGGACCAACAGTCCCAGGCTACGCCAGCTGCAGGGGTAGCAGCAGCCTCCGGGACCCCTCAGGAGAGGGCAGACAATCCCTCCACAATCTCTCGCCCCCTCCTCCTCCTCCTCCTCCTCTTCGTCCTTCTCCTCCTCCTCCATCCACAGCTCCAGTAGCCAAACCTGCACGGAGGAGACATCTTAGTGCTCCTATGATGGAGATGTTGCAGCAGAACCTCCCCAACCCTCCACCTCAGCCTCAGCCGGGAGTCCCACTGAGAGTCACCCAGTGGGAAGCGCTGAGAGCGGACTCTGCACAGAGGACAGCAGAGACCCAGACGACCTCCGGTGTGACAGTGCACAAGAGCCACCCCACCAGAGAGGCAACACAGGAGCAGCAGCAGCCGGAAGTGGATGTGGAGCTGATCTCCTTAGCCGAAGACCCCACCACTCCGGAGCCTCCTCTCCCCACCCACCCTCTCTCCCCTCCTCCCCCTCCTCCACCCCAACATCCCCCTCCTTCCCCTCCTCCCCCAGACCTTTCTCCCTCCTCCCCAATTCCCTCCTCTTTCTCCCCTACCTCTCCTCCCTCTCTCCCCACCCACCTCCAGCTCTCTCGCCGGTGATCCAGGTCCAGGACAGGACACCCCTCCAGCAGAGATCAGCACGCAGGGTACTACTCTGAAACCAACAAGCACAGAGGAGATTAACACTGCTACGCTCAACTCGATGCTCCGAGCAGAACTGTCTGCCCTACCCAGAGCCCAGGTACAGAGCACACTTTCCTTTGCACCTCCCACGACAACACCTGCCTCAGTGACTTCTGAGAACAGGCCCCTCAGACACGAGCAGACCAACCTAAAGAGCTCTGTCTGGTCACTGGAGGCAAAGAAACAGTGGCTCATCATGGGAGACTCCAACCTTTCAAGGCTGCCATCCTTTACACAGGATAATATGCAGATTGACAGTTTCCCAGGAGCCACCTTCGCCCACATGGAGCCTCTTTTGGCCAAAACGCCAGTCTCCATGAAAGTGGAAAAACAATTCTTTCCCTGGGAATCAACAATAGGGCCCATAACCCACTCAATGTGATCTTCCCACAGCTGAGGAAAGCTGTGAAAATGGCTGAAATAGCTTTTCCCAGATCACAAATCCTGGTGCCACTGATTAACTTTTCCAGGTCTCTCCCACCCTCTGAACAGGCCAACCTGAGGCTCCTGAATGACCACATCCTGGCCAATTATGACTCGATTCCCCAGCTGTCCAGAAACAGCTTCACAGTGGATAAGGACCTGATCCACTGGTCAAAGCAGACCGGGGAGCACATGCTGCAACACTGGGTCCAGCATTTAAACATGTAAACCCTGTGAGTACAGAAAAAGATACAGGGTTAAAAACTGTGATTAATCTCTGCCAATCTTTTAAACTTACAGCAGCACAGACCGTGCTTTTAAACAAGGGTCTAACCTTCATTCCTTCACAGCAGAGACTGAGTCATAAAGACCAGAAAAACCAGACTCAGCTCGACCTGCAGAATTACCATAGGAAAGTGAAGTTAGCTGTCTATTATGAAGAAAAATCAGAATCAGAACATTTACCCTTTATCCCGAGGTCCACATGGCTCCCTGATGCCACACAACTCCCACCAGAGGTTACTAAATTGACTCAATTAGATCTACAACATTTCCAGCAAAACCACAAAATGGGCTGGACTAAAACCAATCTGACCAAGTATGAAACTGAGGCACTTCACCAATTGGCCAATAATAAGGAAATTATAATAAAACCGGCAGACAAAGGGAGCTCAGTGGTCCTCATGGACAGGAGTGATTATTTGTGGGAGGGATATAGACAATTAAATAATACCAATTATTATATTAAATTAGACAAACCTATATATAAAGACACAATACCTCTTGTGGAAAAGATTTTAGTATCATTATATAATAAAAAATTTATAAATCTGAAACAGAAAACTTACCTCCAAGGGGAAAAGGAGCCCAGACTGCGCCGATTTTACATGCTGCCAAAAATCCACAAAAGCAGAGAGTCCTGGAGCCTCCCACACCGCATCCCTCCAGGCCGCCCTATAGTCTCTGACTGTGAGAGTGAGACTTACTACACAGCAGAGTTTATAGATTTTTATTTAAAACCCCTGTCTATGCTGCACCAGAGCTACATCAAGGACACATATGATTTTGTTGAGAAGATTAAAAGTATTATTATACCGTCCTCCTCCTTCCTCTTCTCCCTTGATGTAGACAGCCTTTACACCAACATCCAGACACCTGAGGGCCTATTAGCGGTCAGACACGCCCTCCAAAAACACCCAAACAGCAAAAGACCAGACAAAGAAATTTTACAATTATTAGAAATTAATTTGACCAAAAATGATTTTGAATTTGATGGACAATATTTTCTACAGGTGAAAGGCACGGCTATGGGAAAGCGTTTTGCACCCTCATACGCCAACATATTTATGGCCGAGTGGGAAGATAGTGCCCTGGCATCTTGCCAGAAGAGGCCGCTGCACTATTTTCGTTATTTGGACGATATCTGGGGAGTTTGGCAGCATTCGAAAGAGGATTTTGAGGATTTTATTCATACCTTAAACAACCACAGGCAGTCCATTAAGGTCAAATCCACCATTAATCAGGACTCCATTGATTTCCTGGACACGACGACCTTCAAGGGGACAGATTTCCTGATTACACACAGGCTAGAGGTGAAGGTTTTCTTTAAAGAGACAGACACGCATGCGCTGCTATACAGATCCAGTCATCACCCCAAGCATACTTTTGCAGGACTGGTAAAGTCTCAATTACTGAGATTTAAGAGAATCTGCACCAGAGCAGAAGATTTTAAAGTTGCAGTTAAGGTTTTATTCTCCTCACTGCGCAACAGGGGTTACACACACACCATGCTACGTCACTCTTTGAAAACCTTCACCCTAGTGAAACCTGTTTGTTTGGACCCAATTCTCCCCATCATCACCACGTATTCATTTGGAAATGTCAAACTCATCAAACAATTAAAAACTAATTTTATTTCGGCAGGTGGTAACAAAATTTTCCTAAAAGATTATAGACTAATTGCGGCCTTTAGAAAAATAAAAACCTGGGAGACATTCTAGTTAGAGCTAAATTGAGACCATTGAAAGAACCAAGATCCAGGTCCAAAGCTGAATTCTTCAGGAATTATAAAATGATACAGAATCAAATTTCCAAAGAGGTATTTTTAACACAAAAAAACACCACAATACACACAAAAAATGTGGTTTATCTAATTAGATGTCTAAAATGCACTAAACAATATGTGGGCCAAACGGGTAACACCATTCTCACAAGGTTTACCCAACACAGGTATAATATTAATAGAAAAAAGAATACGGATATCCCCTTAGTTCAACACTTTATTGAGCATGGATGGCCCAGCCTCAGGGCCACCATCCTTGAGTCTAACCCAGCCTGGACGGTGCAGCAACGCACCAGGAGGAGAAGGTCTGGATCTCCAGGCTGGGCACACACCTCCCCAGGGGCCTGAACGAGAGATAGAGCAGTTGGGAATTAGTCTGAAGTCCATGGTTTGTGCATTTAATTCTGCTGCCTTCGGCAGCAGAATTCAATTTTTTCATTCCTAACCCGCCCGTACCTGGACTGAAGCTTTCCCTCCTCTCCCTCTCTCCTCAGACAGGCCACCACCGGTGCAGTCCACCTAGAATGGGACACACAAAACATATAACACAAATTGGGGACTTAACTGTATCACATCAAAAGGGTATAAACAAAATAGGATACATGCATATCCTTCAGCTGGAACTATAATTCTCCAAAATTGAGTGATTCCACTATGGCATGTGTAAATGTAATGGACAGATTGGAGTTTGATTCTGGCTCCCAACATTTGCATGACAAGCCTGCCATCTACTGGACAAAGGTTGAAATGGTTTTCATGAAGTTCACAATTGAGTTTGAAAGTTATTTTGTTCTACTGTATATGTATATGGATATATATATATATATATGTGTGTGTTGATATGTATGTGAATGTATATAGTTATAACTATTGGTTTCCACATACTATTATGTGATGGTGATTTTATTACTCACACATTGTTTTTAAAGTTTATTTTAATAATGGAAGAAAAGGCCCCCACGACATCCGGTTTTCCTACCTACCTCCAAAACCTCTCTAGTGGGCACACAGAAGGGGTTCCCTGACCTGAGCACAATCCTCTATTTTTTTTGGGGGTGATATATTTGAGGGCCTTTATGCCTGAACTCAACCATCTCAATTTGGATAAATGTATTTGGGATTTCCTTTCCTAAACACAACCGGCCTGAGGGCTCTATGCCTTAACCCAACCACTTCACTGCAGGTCCTTGTGTTTAGGGCCTCTTGCCTAAACACAACCTGTGGATATTTGACTTTTTCAGGTGAACCCCTGCCCAGTTTTAGAAGCTCTAACCTCAACCATTTGGGGATAGGGCGTCACTCTGGGAATCTGCCTAAACATAACCATCAGTTATGGACATATATTAAAACTCTCTTGTATACATATAAAAATAAAATATAATTACTAAAACTATTACTTTAATACTAACCTCCTTAAATTCTAAAATGACAAGACTAAATCTAATTTGAATGTTTTCTTTCTAAAAATACTCTGATGTAATTTAAGTAATATTTTAAAATACCAATTGGCCAAATTATACTCCCTAAAAAAACGAGAGTATTATTCTTCGATTTAAACAGGCAGATTCCCTTTAAAAATTTGAATGGCAGACTTATACACACACACACATACAAATTGACATTGTTTTAAGCTGTCATTGGCCCAGCGGGTCACATGTTGGTACCTGGAGCCGGATGTTTATTTCCGTTGGCTACTCTCTGCATTTGCCCGGGCCTTTTCATTCCGCCATACTGACTGTGTGAGAGAAATAGTTATTGTGAAAGTTTAATTTCTTGAGCTTGAAAAAGGCATTTCGAATGCCGAAACGCGTCGCTCATTTAAAATAAAAAATATTCTTTTTTTCACCATCACGTCTCCACATTTTTTGTGAGATAGTTTTCAGTTTAAAACATTATTTTTTCACCTGGTTTCCTCACCGCGGAGAATGGCTTTCCAAGACGGGAATGATGGATGGCAGACGGTGAGTTACAAACGGGAAGAAAGAGAAATAAAACACAGAACCCCCAGTCCACATACAACTCATCTTACCAACACCGCCAGTCCTCCTACAACCAGCCCTCTTACGCTGACGCGGCACGGGGGAACCAGCGCGGCAACTCCCGCTACTTCCAAAACAACACCGGGAGAACAAATTACACCGGATACAACGGTAAGAACAATACCGTATATCAGAACAATTTTAACAACACTCACCAGAACCAGGGCTGGAACAACGGCCACCAACAGAGCCGCCGTTTTCAAAAACGGATCCAGCCGCCGCGGAGCTCCGTGGCGCGGCGGACAGCAGCAGCAGCAGCAGCGGCAGCAGCAGCAGCAGCGGCAGCAGCCACAGCAGCAGCAGCAGCAGCAGCAGCAGCAGCAGCAGCAGCAGCAGCGCGGACAGCAGAGCCAGCAATTCCGCAGCGGGGGAGACGGAAACCGACTTGGAGGGAGGTTTGTCCGGCCCCATAGAAATGATCAACAAAAAAACCATGATAAGGACCCAGACTTTGTTATCAGGACGAGAATAATACATAGAATTATTAAAGCTACACACCATTTAAATAATGTTTCCTCTCCTGAAACACCACCTGCCATTGCAAGAATGACCCAATACCTCATGGACTCCATTATGCCAGCTGAACCCAACCCCACAACAAATAGCATCATTGAGGGTAATGCTAAAAACTGGGAATACACAACCATGCTTACCCTGAGACAACACTACCAAGAAAACATTGACAATAACCTACAAATTTTACAGCAGCTGAGCACGGGAGATTGGAGGAAGAATTTTGGGATTGCAGCAGCCTGGTCCCGCAGCCATTTTGGCAGGAAGCTCACACAGGAGTTGTTGGACAATGTGTACGCTAGAATTGTTGCTATCACACAACACAACTCAGACTCACCTCAGCAGGAGGACCAACAGTCCCAGGCTACGCCAGCTGCAGGGGTAGCAGCAGCCTCCGGGACCCCTCAGGAGAGGGGCAGACAATCCCTCCACAATCTCTCGCCCCCTCCTCCTCCTCCTCCTCCTCTTCGTCCTTCTCCTCCTCCTCCATCCACAGCTCCAGTAGCCAAACCTGCACGGAGGAGACATCTTAGTGCTCCTATGATGGAGATGTTGCAGCAGAACCTCCCCAACCCTCCACCTCAGCCTCAGCCGGGAGTCCCACTGAGAGTCACCCAGTGGGAAGCGCTGAGAGCGGACTCTGCACAGAGGACAGCAGAGACCCAGACGACCTCCGGTGTGACAGTGCACAAGAGCCACCCCACCAGAGAGGCAACACAGGAGCAGCAGCAGCCGGAAGTGGATGTGGAGCTGATCTCCTTAGCCGAAGACCCCACCACTCCGGAGCCTCCTCTCCCCACCCACCCTCTCTCCCTCCTCCCCCTCCTCCACCCCAACATCCCCTCCTTCCCCTCCTCCCCAGACCTTTCTCCCTCCTCCCCAATTCCCTCCTCTTTCTCCTACCTCTCCTCCCCTCTCTCCCCACCCACCTCCAGCTCTCTCGCCGGTGATCCAGGTCCAGGACAGGACACCCCTCCAGCAGAGATCAGCACGCAGGGGTACTACTCTGAAACCAACAAGCACAGAGGAGATTAACACTGCTACGCTCAACTCGATGCTCCGAGCAGAACTGTCTGCCCTACCCAGAGCCCAGGTACAGAGCACACTTTCCTTTGCACCTCCCACGACAACACCTGCCTCAGTGACTTCTGAGAACAGGCCCCTCAGACACGAGCAGACCAACCTAAAGAGCTCTGTCTGGTCACTGGAGGCAAAGAAACAGTGGCTCATCATGGGAGACTCCAACCTTTCAAGGCTGCCATCCTTTACACAGGATAATATGCAGATTGACAGTTTCCCAGGAGCCACCTTCGCCCACATGGAGCCTCTTTTGGCCAAAACGCCAGTCTCCATGAAAGTGGAAAAACAATTCTTTCCCTGGGAATCAACAATAGGGCCCATAACCCACTCAATGTGATCTTCCCACAGCTGAGGAAAGCTGTGAAAATGGCTGAAATAGCTTTTCCCAGATCACAAATCCTGGTGCCACTGATTAACTTTTCCAGGTCTCTCCCACCCTCTGAACAGGCCAACCTGAGGCTCCTGAATGACCACATCCTGGCCAATTATGACTCGATTCCCCAGCTGTCCAGAAACAGCTTCACAGTGGATAAGGACCTGATCCACTGGTCAAAGCAGACCGGGGAGCACATGCTGCAACACTGGGTCCAGCATTTAAACATGTAAACCCTGTGAGTACAGAAAAAGATACAGGGTTAAAAACTGTGATTAATCTCTGCCAATCTTTTAAACTTACAGCAGCACAGACCGTGCTTTTAAACAAGGGTCTAACCTTCATTCCTTCACAGCAGAGACTGAGTCATAAAGACCAGAAAACCAGACTCAGCTCGACCTGCAGAATTACCATAGGAAAGTGAAGTTAGCTGTCTATTATGAAGAAAATCAGAATCAGAACATTTACCCTTTATCCCGAGGTCCACATGGCTCCCTGATGCCACACAACTCCCACCAGAGGTTACTAAATTGACTCAATTAGATCTACAACATTTCCAGCAAAACCACAAAATGGGCTGGACTAAAACCAATCTGACCAAGTATGAAACTGAGGCACTTCACCAATTGGCCAATAATAAGGAAATTATAATAAAACCGGCAGACAAAGGGAGCTCAGTGGTCCTCATGGACAGGAGTGATTATTTGTGGGAGGGATATAGACAATTAAATAATACCAATTATTATATTAAATTAGACAAACCTATATATAAAGACACAATACCTCTTGTGGAAAAGATTTTAGTATCATTATATAATAAAAAATTTATAAATCTGAAACAGAAAACTTACCTCCAAGGGGAAAAGGAGCCCAGACTGCGCCGATTTTACATGCTGCCAAAAATCCACAAAAGCAGAGAGTCCTGGAGCCTCCCACACCGCATCCCTCCAGGCCGCCCTATAGTCTCTGACTGTGAGAGTGAGACTTACTACACAGCAGAGTTTATAGATTTTTATTTAAAACCCCTGTCTATGCTGCACCAGAGCTACATCAAGGACACATATGATTTTGTTGAGAAGATTAAAAGTATTATTATACCGTCCTCCTCCTTCCTCTTCTCCCTTGATGTAGACAGCCTTTACACCAACATCCAGACACCTGAGGGCCTATTAGCGGTCAGACACGCCCTCCAAAAACACCCAAACAGCAAAAGACCAGACAAAGAAATTTTACAATTATTAGAAATTAATTTGACCAAAAATGATTTTGAATTTGATGGACAATATTTTCTACAGGTGAAAGGCACGGCTATGGGAAAGCGTTTTGCACCCTCATACGCCAACATATTTATGGCCGAGTGGGAAGATAGTGCCCTGGCATCTTGCCAGAAGAGGCCGCTGCACTATTTTCGTTATTTGGACGATATCTGGGGAGTTTGGCAGCATTCGAAAGAGGATTTTGAGGATTTTATTCATACCTTAAACAACCACAGGCAGTCCATTAAGGTCAAATCCACCATTAATCAGGACTCCATTGATTTCCTGGACACGACGACCTTCAAGGGGACAGATTTCCTGATTACACACAGGCTAGAGGTGAAGGTTTTCTTTAAAGAGACAGACACGCATGCGCTGCTATACAGATCCAGTCATCACCCCAAGCATACTTTTGCAGGACTGGTAAAGTCTCAATTACTGAGATTTAAGAGAATCTGCACCAGAGCAGAAGATTTTAAAGTTGCAGTTAAGGTTTTATTCTCCTCACTGCGCAACAGGGGTTACACACACACCATGCTACGTCACTCTTTGAAAACCTTCACCCTAGTGAAACCTGTTTGTTTGGACCCAATTCTCCCCATCATCACCACGTATTCATTTGGAAATGTCAAACTCATCAAACAATTAAAAACTAATTTTATTTCGGCAGGTGGTAACAAAATTTTCCTAAAAGATTATAGACTAATTGCGGCCTTTAGAAAAATAAAAACCTGGGAGACATTCTAGTTAGAGCTAAATTGAGACCATTGAAAGAACCAAGATCCAGGTCCAAAGCTGAATTCTTCAGGAATTATAAAATGATACAGAATCAAATTTCCAAAGAGGTATTTTTAACACAAAAAAACACCACAATACACACAAAAAATGTGGTTTATCTAATTAGATGTCTAAAATGCACTAAACAATATGTGGGCCAAACGGGTAACACCATTCTCACAAGGTTTACCCAACACAGGTATAATATTAATAGAAAAAAGAATACGGATATCCCCTTAGTTCAACACTTTATTGAGCATGGATGGCCCAGCCTCAGGGCCACCATCCTTGAGTCTAACCCAGCCTGGACGGTGCAGCAACGCACCAGGAGGGAGAAGGTCTGGATCTCCAGGCTGGGCACACACCTCCCCAGGGGCCTGAACGAGAGATAGAGCAGTTGGGAATTAGTCTGAAGTCCATGGTTTGTGCATTTAATTCTGCTGCCTTCGGCAGCAGAATTCAATTTTTTCATTCCTAACCCTAACCCTAACCCTAACCCTAACCCTAACCCTAACCCTAACCCTAACCCTAACCCTAACCCTAACCCTAACCCTAACCCTAACCCTCCCCCTAACCCTAACCCTAACCCCTCCCCTAACCCTAACCCTAACCCTAACCCTAACCCTAAACCTAACCCTAACCCTAACCCTAACCCTAACCCTAACCCTAACCCTAACCCTAACCCTAACCCTAACCCTAACCCTAACCCTAACCCTAACCCTAACCCTAACCCTAACCCCCCCCCTAACCCCCTAACCCTAACCCTAACCCTAACCCTAACCCTAACCCTAACCCTAACCCTAACCCTAACCCTAACCCTAACCCTAAACCTAACCCTAACCCTAACCCTAACCCTAACCCTAACCCTAACCCTAACCCTAACCCTAACCCTAACCCTAACCCTAACCCTAACCCTAACCCCTAACCCCCTAACCCTAACCCTAACCCTAACCCTAACCCTAACCCTAACCCTAACCCTAACTAACCAACAGTCTCAGGCTACGCCAGCTGCAGGGGTAGCAGCAGCCTCCGGGACCCCTCAGGAGAGGAGGCAGACAATCCCTCCACAATCTCTCGCCCCCTCCTCCTCCTCCTCCTCCTCTTCGTCCTTCTCCTCCTCCTCCATCCACAGCTCCAGTAGCCAAACCTGCACGGAGGAGACATCTTAGTGCACCTATGATGGAGATGTTGCAGCAGAACCTCCCCAACCCTCCACCTCAGCCTCAGCCGGGAGTCCCACTGAGAGTCACCCAGTGGGAAGCGCTGAGAGCGGACTCTGCACAGAGGACAGCAGAGACCCAGACGACCTCCGGTGTGACAGTGCACAAGAGCCACCCCACCAGAGAGGCAACACAGGAGCAGCAGCAGCCGGAAGTGGACGTGGAGCTGATCTCCTTAGCCGAAGACCCCACCACTCCGGAGCCTCCACTCCCCCACCCACCCTCTCTCCCCTCCTCCCCCCCTCCTCCACCCCAACACCCCCCTCCTTCCCCTCCTCCTCCAGACCTTTCTCCCTCCTCCCCAATTCCCTCCTCTTTCTCCCCTACCTCTCCTCCCCTCTCCCCCACCTCCAGCTCTCTCTCCGGTGATCCAGGTCCAAGACAGGACACCCTCCAGCAGAGATCAGTACGCAGGGGTACTACTCTGAGACCAACAAGCACAGAGGAGATCAACACTGCTACACTCAACTCGATGCTCAGAGCAGAACTGTCTGCCCTACCCAGAGCCCAGGTACAGAGCACACTTTCCTTTGCACCTCCCACGACAACACCTGCCTCAGTGACTTCTGAGAACAGGCCCTCAGACACGAGCAGACCAACCTAAAAAACTCTGTCTGGTCACTGGAGGCAAAGAAACAGTGGCTCATCATGGGAGACTCCAACCTTTCAAGACTGCCATCCTTTACACAGGATAATATGCAGATTGACAGTTTCCCAGGAGCCACCTTCGCCCACATGGAGCCCCTATTGGCCAAAACGCCAGTCTCCATGAAAGTGGAAAAACAATTCTTTCCCTGGGAATCAACAATAGGGCCCATAACCCACAAACTGTGATCTTCCCACAGCTGAGGAAAGCTGTGAAAATGGCTGAAATAGCCTTTCCCAGATCACAAATCCTGGTACCACTGATTAACTTTTCCAGGTCTCTCCCACCCCCTGAACAGGCCAACCTGAGGCTCCTGAATGACCACATCATGGCCAATTATGACTCCATCCCCAGCTGTCTAGGAACAGCTTCACAGTGGATAAGGACCTGATCCACTGGTCAAAGCAGACCGGGAGCACATGCTGCAACACTGGGTGCATCATTTAAACATGTGAACCCTGTGAGTACAGAAAAGATACAGGGTTAAAAACTGTGATTAATCTCTGCCAATCTTTTAAACTTACAGCAGCACAGACCGTGCTTTTAAACAAGGGTCTAACCTTCATTCCTTCACAGCAGAGACTGAGTCATAAAGACCAGAAAACCAGACTCAGCTTGACCTGCAGAATTACCATAGGAAAGTGAAGTTAGCGGTCTACTACGAAGGAAAACCAGAATCAGAACATTTGCCCTTTATCCCGAGGTCCACATGGCTCCCTGATGCCACACAACTCCCACCAGAGGTTATTAAATTGACTCAATTAGATCTACAACATTTCCAGCAAAACCACAAAATGGGCTGGACTAAAACCAATCTGACCAAGTATGAAAGTGAGGCACTTCACCAATTGGCCAATAATAATGAAATTATAATAAAACCGGCAGATAAAGGGAGCTCAGTGGTCCTCATGGACAGGAGGGATTATTTGTGGGAGGGATACAGACAGTTAAATAATACCAATTATTATATTAAATTAGATAAACCTATATACAAGGACACAATACCTCTTATAGAAAAGATTTTAGTATCATTATATAATAAAAATTTATAAATTTAAAACAGAAAACTTACCTCCAGGGGGATAAAGAGCCCAGACTACGCCGGTTTTACATGCTGCCAAAAATCCACAAAAGCAGAGAGTCCTGGAGCCTCCCACACCGCATCCCTCCAGGCCGCCCTATAGTCTCTGACTGTGAGAGTGAGACCTACTACACAGCAGAGTTTATAGATTTTTATTTAAAACCCCTGTCTATGCTGCACCAGAGCTACATCAAGGACACATATGATTTTGTTGAGAAGATTAAAAGTATTATTATACCGTCCTCCTCTTTCCTCTTCTCCCTTGATGTAGACAGCCTTTACACCAACATCCAGACACCTGAGGGCCTATTAGCGGTCAGACACGCCTCCAAAAACACCCAAACAGCAAAAGACCAGACAAAGAAATTTTACAATTATTAGAAATTAATTTGACCAAAAATGATTTTGAATTTGATGGACAATATTTTTACAGGTGAAAGGCACGGCTATGGGAAAGCGTTTTGCACCCTCATATGCTAATATTTTTATGGCCGAGTGGGAAGAAAGTGCCCTGGCATCTTGCCAGAAGAGACCGCTGCACTATTTCCGCTATTTAGATGACATTTGGGGAGTTTGGCAGCATTCAAAACAGGATTTTGAGCTTTTTATACACACCCTAAACAGCCACAGGCAGTCAATCAAGGTCAAATCCACCCTCAATCAGGATTCCATTGATTTTCTGGACACGACGACCTTCAAGGGGACAGATTTCCCTGTCACGCACAAGCTAGAGGTGAAGGTTTTCTTTAAAGAGACAGACACGCATGCGCTGTTGTACAGGTCCAGTCATCACCCCAGGCATACTTTTGCAGGACTGGTAAAGTCTCAATTACTGAGATTCAAGAGAATCTGCACCAGAGCAGAAGATTTTAAAGCTGCAGTAAAGATTTTATTCTCCTCACTGCGCAACAGGGGTTACACACACACCATGCTGCGTCACTCTTTGAAAACCTTCACCCTAGTGAAACCTGTCTGTTTGGACCCGATTCTCCCCATCATTACCACCTATTCATTTGGAAATGTCAAACTCATTAAACAATTAAAAACTAATTTCATTTCGGCAGGGGTAACAAAATTTTCTTAAAAGATCATAGACTAATTGCGGCCTTTAGAAAAATAAAAACCTGGGGGACATTCTGATTAGAGCCAAATTGAGACCATTGAAAGAACCCAAAACCAGGTCCAAATCTGAGTTTTTTAGGAATTATAGAATGATACAGAATCAAACATCTAAAGAGGTATTCCTGACACAAAAGAATACCACTGTGCACACAAAAAATGTGGTTTATCTAATTAGATGTTTAAAGTGCACCAAACAGTATGTGGGCCAGACAGGCAACACAATTCTCACAAGGTTTACCCAGCACAGGTATAATATTAATAGAAAGAAGAATACGGAGATCCCCTTGGTTCAACATTTTATTGAGCATGGATGGCCCAGCCTCAGGGCCACCATCTTGGAGTCTGACCCAGCCTGGACGGTGCAGCAACGCACCAGGAGAGAGAAGGTCTGGATCTCCAGGCTTGGCACTCACCTCCCCAGGGGCCTAAACGAGAGATAGAGCAGTTGGGAATTAGTCTGAAGTCCATGGTTTGTGCATTTAATTCTGCTGCCTTCGGCAGCAGAATTCAATTTTTCATTCCTAACCCGCCCGTACCTGGACTGAAGCTTTCCTCCTCTCCCTCTCTCAGACAGGCCACCACCGGTGCAGTCCACCTAGAATGGGACACACAAAACATATAACACAAATTGGGGACTTAATTACATCATATCAAAAGGGTATAAACAAAATGGGATACATGCATATCCTTCATCTGGAACTATAATTCTCCAATGTTGAGTGATTCCACCTTGGC
Organism: Percina caprodes; assembly: GCA_013375575.1. Taxonomy (NCBI): domain Eukaryota; kingdom Metazoa; phylum Chordata; class Actinopteri; order Perciformes; family Percidae; genus Percina; species Percina caprodes. The sequence goes on from JABXJD010000805.1 coordinate 59,713, forward strand.
ATGTGTGAATGTAATGGACAGACTGGAGTTTGATTCTGGCTCCCAACATTTGCATGACCAGCCTGCCATCTACTGGACAAAAGTTGATATTATTTTCATGAAGTTCACAATTGAATTTAAAAGGTATTTTGTTCTGCTGTATATGCATGTGTATATATATATATATATATGTATATATATATATATATATATATATATATATATATGTGTTTTATATGTATGTGAGTGTATATAGTTATAACTATTGGTTTCACATACTGTTATGTGATGGTGATTTCATGCCTCACACATTGTTTTTAAAGTTTATCTTAATAATGGAAGAAAAGGCCCCACGACATCCGGTTTTCCTACCTACCTCCAAAACCTCTCTATTCCTAAACACAACCGGTCTGAGGGCTCTATGCCTTAACCCAACCGTTTCACTGCAGGTCCTTGTGTCTAGAGCCTCTTGCCTAAACACAACCTGTAGATATTTGGACTCTTTCAGGTGAACCCCTGCCCAAATTTGGAAGCTCTGACCTCAACCATTTGGGGATAGGGCGCCACTTTGGGAATCTGCCTAAACATAACCACCGGGTTATGGACATGTAAAAAAACATTTTTGGATACATTTAAAAATTAAATTTAATTACTAAAACCATTATTTGGACACTAACCTTTATTTTAAAGTTACAAGACTAAATCTAATTTAATGTTTTCTTTCTAAAAATATTTTGATATAAGTTAAGTAATATTTTTAAACACTAATTGGCCAAATTATATTTCAATAAAACGAGTAGTATTCTCCGGCCCTAAACAGGCAGATTCCCCTTTAAAAATTTGAATGGCAGACTTACACACACACACACACATACAAATTGACATTGTTTTAAGCTGTCATTGGCCCAGCGGGTCACATGTTGGTACCTGGAGCCGGATGTTTATTTCCGTTGGCTACTCTCTTCATTTGCCCGGCCTTTTCATTCCGCCATACTGACTGTGTGAGAGAAATAGTTGTTGTAAAAGTTTGAATTCTTGAGCTTGAAAAAGGCATTTCGTATGCCGAAACGCGTCGCTCATTGAAAATAAAAAATATTCTTTTTTTTCACCATCACGTCTCCACATTTTTTGTGAGATAGTTTTCAGTTTAAAACTTTATTTTTTCACCTGGTTTCCTCACCGCGGAGAATGGCTTTCCAAGACGGGAATGATGGATGGCAGACGGTGAGTTACAAACGGGAAGAAAGAGAAATAAAACACAGAACCCCAGTCCACATACAACTCATCTTACCAACACCGCCAGTCCTCCTACAACCAGCCCTCTTACGCTGACGCGGCACGGGGGAACCAGCGCGGCAACTCCCGCTACTTCCAAAACAACACCGGGAGAACAAATTACACCGGATACAACGGTAAGAACAATACCGTATATCAGAACAATTTTAACAACACTCACCAGAACCAGGGCTGGAACAACGGCCACCAACAGAGCCGCCGTTTTCAAAAACGGATCCAGCCGCGGAGCTCCATGGCGCGGCGGGCAGCAGCAGCAGCAGCAGCAGCAGCAGCAGCAGCAGCAGCAGCAGCAGCAGCAGCGCGACAGCAGAGCCAGCAATTCCGCAGCGGGGAGACGGAAACCGACGTGGAGGGAGGTTTGTCCGGCCCCATAATAATGAACAACAAAAACCATGATAAGGACCCAGATTTTGTTATCAGGACGAGAATAATACATAGAATTATTAAAGCTGCACACCATTTAAATAATGTGTCCTCTCCTGAAACACCACCTGCTATTGCAAGAATGACCCAATACCTCATAGACTCCATAATGCCAGCTGAACCCAACCCCACAACAAACAGCATCATTGAGGGTAATGCTAAAAACTGGGAATACACAACCATGCTTACCCTGAGACAACACTACCAAGAAAACATTGACAACAACCTACAGATTTTGCAACAGCTGAGCACAGGAGATTGGAGGAAGAACTTTGGGATTGCAGCAGCCTGGTCCCGCAGCCATTTTGGCAGGAAGCTCACACAGGAGTTGTTGGACAATGTGTACGCTAGAATTGTTGCTATCACACAACACAACTCAGACTCACCTCAGCAGGAGGACCAACAGTCTCAGGCTACGCCAGCTGCAGGGGTAGCAGCAGCCTCCGGGACCCCTCAGGAGAGGAGGCAGACAATCCCTCCACAATCTCTCGCCCCCTCCTCCTCCTCCTCCTCCTCTTCGTCCTTCTCCTCCTCCTCCATCCACAGCTCCAGTAGCCAAACCTGCACGGAGGAGACATCTTAGTGCACCTATGATGGAGATGTTGCAGCAGAACCTCCCCAACCCTCCACCTCAGCCTCAGCCGGGAGTCCCACTGAGAGTCACCCAGTGGGAAGCGCTGAGAGCGGACTCTGCACAGAGGACAGCAGAGACCCAGACGACCTCCGGTGTGACAGTGCACAAGAGCCACCCCACCAGAGAGGCAACACAGGAGCAGCAGCAGCCGGAAGTGGACGTGGAGCTGATCTCCTTAGCCGAAGACCCCACCACTCCGGAGCCTCCACTCCCCCACCCACCCTCTCTCCCCTCCTCCCCCCTCCACCCCAACACCCCCTCCTTCCCCTCCTCCTCCAGACCTTTCTCCCTCCTCCCCAATTCCCTCCTCTTTCTCCCCTACCTCTCCTCCCTCTCTCCCCACCCACCTCCAGCTCTCTCTCCGGTGATCCAGGTCCAAGACAGGACACCCTCCAGCAGAGATCAGTACGCAGGGGTACTACTCTGAGACCAACAAGCACAGAGGAGATCAACACTGCTACACTCAACTCGATGCTCAGAGCAGAACTGTCTGCCCTACCCAGAGCCCAGGTACAGAGCACACTTTCCTTTGCACCTCCCACGACAACACCTGCCTCAGTGACTTCTGAGAACAGGCCCTCAGACACGAGCAGACCAACCTAAAAAACTCTGTCTGGTCACTGGAGGCAAAGAAACAGTGGCTCATCATGGGAGACTCCAACCTTTCAAGACTGCCATCCTTTACACAGGATAATATGCAGATTGACAGTTTCCCAGGAGCCACCTTCGCCCACATGGAGCCCCTATTGGCCAAAACGCCAGTCTCCATGAAAGTGGAAAAACAATTCTTTCCCTGGGAATCAACAATAGGGCCCATAACCCACAAACTGTGATCTTCCCACAGCTGAGGAAAGCTGTGAAAATGGCTGAAATAGCCTTTCCCAGATCACAAATCCTGGTACCACTGATTAACTTTTCCAGGTCTCTCCCACCCCTGAACAGGCCAACCTGAGGCTCCTGAATGACCACATCATGGCCAATTATGACTCCATCCCCAGCTGTCTAGGAACAGCTTCACAGTGGATAAGGACCTGATCCACTGGTCAAAGCAGACCGGGGAGCACATGCTGCAACACTGGGTGCATCATTTAAACATGTGAACCCTGTGAGTACAGAAAAAGATACAGGGTTAAAAACTGTGATTAATCTCTGCCAATCTTTTAAACTTACAGCAGCACAGACCGTGCTTTTAAACAAGGGTCTAACCTTCATTCCTTCACAGCAGAGACTGAGTCATAAAGACCAGAAAACCAGACTCAGCTTGACCTGCAGAATTACCATAGGAAAGTGAAGTTAGCGGTCTACTACGAAGGAAAACCAGAATCAGAACATTTGCCCTTTATCCCGAGGTCCACATGGCTCCCTGATGCCACACAACTCCCACCAGAGGTTATTAAATTGACTCAATTAGATCTACAACATTTCCAGCAAAACCACAAAATGGGCTGGACTAAAACCAATCTGACCAAGTATGAAAGTGAGGCACTTCACCAATTGGCCAATAATAATGAAATTATAATAAAACCGGCAGATAAAGGGAGCTCAGTGGTCCTCATGGACAGGAGGGATTATTTGTGGGAGGGATACAGACAGTTAAATAATACCAATTATTATATTAAATTAGATAAACCTATATACAAGGACACAATACCTCTTATAGAAAAGATTTTAGTATCATTATATAATAAAAATTTATAAATTTAAAACAGAAAACTTACCTCCAGGGGGATAAAGAGCCCAGACTACGCCGGTTTTACATGCTGCCAAAAATCCACAAAAGCAGAGAGTCCTGGAGCCTCCCACACCGCATCCCTCCAGGCCGCCCTATAGTCTCTGACTGTGAGAGTGAGACCTACTACACAGCAGAGTTTATAGATTTTTATTTAAAACCCCTGTCTATGCTGCACCAGAGCTACATCAAGGACACATATGATTTTGTTGAGAAGATTAAAAGTATTATTATACCGTCCTCCTCTTTCCTCTTCTCCCTTGATGTAGACAGCCTTTACACCAACATCCAGACACCTGAGGGCCTATTAGCGGTCAGACACGCCCTCCAAAAACACCCAAACAGCAAAAGACCAGACAAAGAAATTTTACAATTATTAGAAATTAATTTGACCAAAAATGATTTTGAATTTGATGGACAATATTTTTTACAGGTGAAAGGCACGGCTATGGGAAAGCGTTTTGCACCCTCATATGCTAATATTTTTATGGCGGAGTGGGAAGAAAGTGCCCTGGCATCTTGCCAGAAGAGACCGCTGCACTATTTCCGCTATTTAGATGACATTTGGGGAGTTTGGCAGCATTCAAAACAGGATTTTGAGCTTTTTATACACACCCTAAACAGCCACAGGCAGTCAATCAAGGTCAAATCCACCCTCAATCAGGATTCCATTGATTTTCTGGACACGACGACCTTCAAGGGGACAGATTTCCCTGTCACGCACAAGCTAGAGGTGAAGGTTTTCTTTAAAGAGACAGACACGCATGCACTGTTGTACAGGTCCAGTCATCACCCCAGGCATACTTTTGCAGGACTGGTAAAGTCTCAATTACTGAGATTCAAGAGAATCTGCACCAGAGCAGAAGATTTTAAAGCTGCAGTAAAGATTTTATTCTCCTCACTGCGCAACAGGGGTTACACACACACCATGCTGCGTCACTCTTTGAAAACCTTCACCCTAGTGAAACCTGTCTGTTTGGACCCGATTCTCCCCATCATTACCACCTATTCATTTGGAAATGTCAAACTCATTAAACAATTAAAAACTAATTTCATTTCGGCAGGGGGTAACAAAATTTTCTTAAAAGATCATAGACTAATTGCGGCCTTTAGAAAAAATAAAAACCTGGGGGACATTCTGATTAGAGCCAAATTGAGACCATTGAAAGAACCCAAAACCAGGTCCAAATCTGAGTTTTTTAGGAATTATAGAATGATACAGAATCA